>PVIY010016801.1:0-24939 GCA_004026745.1 Myrmecophaga tridactyla | reverse complement strand
GCGTGAATAAATGTTGATAGGATTTTAAGTTGGTAGCATTGTAGGAAAGATATTTTGGGAATATCTATGAAAACTCTAATGCATATGCATATCTTCTAAACCAGCAATCCCACTTCCAAGAAATGATCCTAAAAAGTGTGTAAATGAATTTTCCAAAAGATGTTTTTGTTCAGAATTAAAATTAAAAGTGATATCAGACGTACATGTCTATCAGTCTGGGAATGGATAAATGCATTACGAAATGTCTTGATATACTAGAATATCCTACAACCATTAAAATTTATGTCATGCCATGGTTTCTGAATGTGCTGACTTGGAAGTAGGAAAGTCTGTAAGATATTCTAAGTGGAAAAATCAAGGTGCCCAAACATATCAAATGATCCAAGTTTTTACTGAGAAAAGGAAAAGATTATGTGTGTATGGGTTTTGTATATGTACAGATAATGATCTGGAGAGAGAAAATTTCAGCTGTGAGCAATGGATGCATCTGTAGATGGGTTGTACTGAGTGTCTCTCAGTTCTTCATATACTTCCAAATTGATTGAATTTGTTATAATGAATCTGAATTATTTCAGTTTTATATGTATCTATGTACACACACAGAGAAACACACACACATAGGAACACACACACAAATACAAACTTGCTCTATATAAAGAAGGAAACAATTAGTCTCTACATCTGTTTTCCAGCAGAAGTGGGGTAGCCAATTCTAAAATCTTATTTCAATTTTAATTAGATTTCAGAATTAAAAGCCAAAAACCAGCAGTTGGATTTGGAAAATATAGAACTTAGCCAAAAAAATTCTCAAAATCAGGAAAAGTTGCAAAAACTTCACCATCGTCTGGCAGAAGTGCAGGGCCAGAAGGAAGAAGAGCTGCGGCCCGGTCCACCAGAGGGACGGGGACGAGACGAGTCCAGCCTGCAAGAACTGGAGCCCTGTAAAGTGCAGGTATGGTCTGTAGCCGCCCTTTTTTTTTTCCTTTCAAGGAAATCCCAAGGCATAGAAGAAATGTTTGTATTAAATATCTGATACATGGTGCGACAGTGGCTCAGTGGCAGAATTCTCACCTGCCATGCAGGAGACCTGGGTTCGATTCCTGGTGCCTGCCCATGCAAAAAACAAAACAAGACCAGTAAATGTCTTGTACGTAAAGCCTTAATAATTAGAACAGTGTGGTATTTGTACATTAATGGACAAATAGGCCAACAGGGTAGAAAGTCTAGACCCAATACCTGTGGAACTTAGTATATGACGAAGGTGACATAAATCACTGGGGCTAAGATGGGCTTTTTAATTAGTGCTTTTGGGACAGCTTGAAAGTGGCTACAGTTAGATCCATGTATCATAGGCAAGAAGGAACTCCAAATGGGTTTGGAATCTAAATATTAAAAATTATACAAAAGATGGGTGACTTCATCTACTAGCTTTGGTATGGAGAGAGGCTTCCTAATTATGACTCAAAAATCAAAGGCAATTAAAAAAAGATCAATTAAAAATGTTTTTAATTGCACAATGAAAAAAGCACCAACAATGTTAAATATAATGACAGACAGGAGAAAATGTTCACATTTATCATGATAATGTGGGGAGATACTAGAGAGCTAGTATCTCTACTGTATAGAGAACTCTTAAAACTTCAGGAGCCTCCTGTAACCAGATGTTGAAGAGTGCTTTGGAAACTATTGCTTTTTTCTTTCTTTGCTTTGTATACATGTTATATTATACAGTAAAAAAAGTTTTTAAAAATTCAGGAACCTAAGACCAAAATCTTGATCTCAAAATGGGAAAAACATATGAACAAACAATTTGCCAAAAAAAAAAAAAGATTAAAATTGGCCCTCGAATTTATGAAAAATGTTTAAAATCACTTATAATTAGAGAGATGCAAATTAAAATAACACTAATTTGCCATTTCTCACCTATGAGACTTAAAAAAAACTAAAGCTATGACCACATTTTCTGTAGGCGAGGCTGTGGGGACACAGGTGTGTTTATACCTGGCTGGTGGGGATGCAAACAGAGTCACCTTCTGGTGGGAAAGCGGGAGACACCTAACAGGTCCCATGTGTACTTCACCTTTGGCCAAAGCAGCCCCAGTTCTAGGAATCTACCTGAAGGTGTGCCTCGAACAATGCAGAGACTCCTGCACAAAGCTGTTCATCGCAATGCTGTTTATAATCGTGAAAGATCGGAAACAACCGAGACGCGAGCCCTGGCCAAATGACTGAGGGACGCACGTCGGTGCGGCGGCGCCTGGAGTAGTGCCGTGCGGCTGTTGCGGGAAATAAAAAAAAGAATGGGAAAGCTCACTTTTGAGATGAAGTTATTTCTAGGACACCTGTTAAGTAAAAAAGAAAAAAACACAAAAGAGTCGCTGTACCACGCCTCCTTCCGGGTAGGAGAGATGGAGATACAGGAAAGCACACGTGTACAGCTGCTCATTGTGAGAAAGGAGCGCAGGAAGGAGGAAGGGTCAATCAGAAGCTAAAAGGAGGTTTATTACCTGCGGGGGGAGGGCAGAGAAGAGAGAGACGCTTGGGTGTCTGTCCGTCCTTACAGCTCTGACTCTCAGAACCGTCGTGGCGTCCCCCACGTGGGGAGGGGCCGCCTTAGCAGCGCACAGACCCCGGCACGCGTGGCGCACGGGCCGCAGCTGCCTGACAGACGGACAGCTTAACCACATTGGGGGCGCCGGGGAAGGAAGCTGCTTTGCGAATTAGCGTCTTGGCCGGGCACGCTAGGGCTAAAGACCAAAGGGCTGCACCTTGACGGCACCACAGCCTAGTCAGCAAATGTGATTCTTCTGCGGCTGGGACTATGGTAATTCTGAAACGACTTTATGTGTATACTAAAGGTGAACAAATAAGTAGATTTATGGAGAGGAAGTGGCAAGCGAGGAAAGGGGAAGGGCCGAAATGAACCCCATGACCGTGGGTTGGAGTGCCAGGCATCAGCATAAACGCATGCCGTTCAGTGCACCCGCAGATGGAGGGCTGCACACCCCACAGGTTACACGCACACACGCGTTTCCCAGCTCTGCCTGCTGAGGGGCCCAGGAGCATCGCATCTTAGCAGTGAACACACCTAGCAACCTGACCTTTGTTTCTAAACACCGTTCTCCTATCAAAGGAGCCAGATTCCTTGGAGAAATTATTGATTCCAGGGCTGGGACTGGGAAGATACAGGAAAGTCTTTTAACATCTCCTGGTGCTGGAAAGTAACCCCGGAACGATGGGGCATGTTGAAAGAAGACAAGACCAACCTTAAGAACTAGTACAATTTGAGCAAGGAAATAAATAATGACAGTATAGGACTGTTCTAGTTTGCTAGCTACCGGAATGTAATATACCAGAAACAGAATGGCTCTTTAAAAGGGGGAATTTATTTACTTGCCAGTTTACAGTTCTAAGGCCAAGGAAATGTCCCAACTAAAGCAAGTCTATAAAAATATCCAAATTAAGGCACCAACAAGAGGTTACCTTCACTCAAGAAAGGCCAATGAAATTCAGGGTTTCTCTCGCAATTGGAAAGGCATGTGGCAAACATGGTGACATCTGCTAGCTTTCTCTCCAGGCTTCTTGTTTCAGGAAGCTCCCCAGGGGCATTTTCCTTCTTCATCTCCAAAGGCTGTGTGGGCTCTGCAGTTCTCATGGCTCACCAAAATGTGTCCTCTTTTAAAGGATTCCAATAAACTAATCAAGACCCATCTGGAATGGGCGGAGCCACATCTCCATGGAGATAACCTAATCAAACGATTCCAGCCTACTTTATTGAATAGAGGTTAAAAGAGGCTGTTGTTCATGCAAGATTGGATCAGGATTAAAACACATCTTCTCTAGGGTACATAATCCATTCAGACAGTACAAGGATAAACTAATAAAATATAGAGTAAAATAAATGAGTGCATACTGATATAAAATTTGATTAAATAAATGGGAGAGAAACGACAGCTCTTTTTTTACTGCAGAATTCCAGTTAAATGAAAACACAAAGGAGAAAATACAAAGTCATCGTCAGGCAAGCGCTCCAGTAATAATTATCGTAGACGAAATCCACTGCTACCTGCTAAAACTAGCAGGCAAAAATTTGAGAGTGAACAGCATTTGCGTAGTTCAGAGTACCTACGCCAAGTTATTCATTAACTCAATGGAGAAAGTTAGTAACTTTACAGTGGAGAAACCTGCACACACTACTTTAGAAGTCACGTGTATGCCACTTAAGCCCAGGCTTTGACAAGAGAGCTTTGGTTGGTTCCTTTGAGTGTGAGGATAAAGGGTCTTAAGACAATGTGTGCATTGTGAATTTGTGTTCCTTCTTCCTTACCGTTACCTTTTGTGAGCTTAGTAAGTTTTGCCCACTCTAAATGAATATGTCTGGTATTTGACTTTTTATTTTTTTCTTAGTCTTCAACTTTAGTGTCTTCTCTGGAGGCAGAACTTTCTGAAGTTAAAATACAGACCCATATCGTGGAACAGGAAAACCTCCTTCTCAAAGATGAACTGGAGAAAATGAAGCAGGTAAGGCTGAGTGCTGCTTACGGGGCGCGTGGGGCTTATTTATTTATTTATTTCGTGTTTTATCCTGTTCTGTCATGACAGTCTGCTGTTTCTAGCCACCAAGTGTCGTTTTTACTAAGCCTGTCATGGAGCTTATTGTTTAGGGCAGCTGAGGGCTTGAAGAATAACCTGTGTCTAAGGGCTCCTGTTGCTAGTTCTGGAGTCATATTCTAAGTTATAGATATTATAAACTGTAAAATTCTATTACTGTAAATGAATCACAACCACTTCGATTTGAGCAATCTGCTGTCCTCCTTTCTCCCAGCCAGGTGACAAAGTAATAAGTTTGTTTTAAAAGAAGAAAGTTTTCTTGTCTCATAACTTTCATAATTGTTCAGATTTGTGAGGCTCAGGGTAAAGCTGGTTCCTTTTTTGCCTTTTTCTTATAGCAAGAATGAGATATCTTATACATAAAAGTAATTCTAGGCATTACTAAGTATGCAACCTCGCTTAAGAATTTGGCTTTAAGGTACCTATTTCAAAGTTTTAGCTAAAGCCTTAATTTTAGGTACAAAAAAGTATTTACCTTACGTGTCTTTTATTATTATTAATTAATTTTCAATTAGTACTAGAATCTTTCAGTTTGAGCAATCCTGATTTGTAGTAGGGGAATTTAGTTGATGTATCTGATTTGTTTGTTTCACCAAAGATTTCTTTAATCTCATGGCTACCTTAGAGTATAAAATTATATTCCTTGCATCTCTTTAGCCTATTAGTATAGTTATGTCCTTCCTTGAATTCTGGAACATTTTGAGTTTGTATCTCCTGGTGTTATGTTTGTGTCAATCTCTAATTGACTCATATAAGTCTTGCTTTCCTAATATTATCAGACTCCCAGAGTATTTGTGTCTCTTATAATTCTCAGTACAATCTTGGTGCCCAATAGATGCTCTCTGAGAAACTGTTCATGTCAAATACTGCTTTGCAATGTGTATCTCTTCTGCCATAGAGAAGCTACCTGCCCCATATCAACATGCCAGAAATGAAAGCTCATGGAGCCCTACTATGGTGTATAAATATTCCAAAGCTGTTATTACCGAGGTCATCCTAATTAACTCGGGTATACTTTTTTCCATTATCCTTTGAAAGTCCTTCAGTTATTAACGTCTCAGATGATGATGGGTTCCACATCCATAGCATGGGACGTATGTGCTTTGTGACTTCACTAAGCTGGGGAACAGAAGGAGGTGGAAGCATTGGGAGTCAAGTAACATGGGAATATTATTCAGCGCATTTTTATCACGTGTTTTTTACAGAGGTGTTAGTATCATGAGTGAGATGGTGAAATGTGAGCCCTGTCTGCCTTGGGTAGGAGGTTATTTCATCAGAGACCTGGACTCTGGCTCACAGACCCATCATTGTGGTTGTGCGGCCGGGAACAAGAGAGCGTGCGCTGCTCCACGTGGCCTCATGAGTTAGGGTTCCCGGGGTACTTTGACACGTATTTTCTGTGGCACTAAAGCCGCAGGACTGCTGGTAACACTCCGAATGGTATCAGGCTTTGCAGAGCAGTTGGGTGAAAGAGAGGGTCCTTCACTAAGCCACTGTCCAGGTACTTGGCCGTCCATTTTCCTGGGCTTTCTGACTTGTTCAGGTGTGTAAGGCAGCTGCATTTGTGGCCCGTTGAAGACAAGATTCAGCCTGTAAGGTCTATTTTGTCATGCTATCCCTAAACCTAAATGTGAAAGAACCTAAGGTAGGAAGTAGAAAGATGGCCGTAAAATCATAATGATAGTAAAGAATTGAAAATTAGAAAGCTAAACGCAATGAAGGAAAATAGAATAGGACACTATAAACTATAGAAAACCATTTAAAAGCGTAGGACACAGTCTCTAAAGTAGTGGTGCCGGAGTAGAAGAGGACCCCAACATCCGGCAATAGCTGGGGACATCCTCGGTTTTCCCAGCTGAGAGGGCTCTGTTACTGGCATCTAATGGGTAAAGCCCCCGAAGCTACTAGACAGCCTACAATGTGGAACAGGCCCCACAACAAGCAATTCTGCAGCCCAGATTGCTGGTAGGGCCAAGGCGGATGCTGGAAAGGAGCAAAAACTGCTTTGGGTTTGCCTTGATTCCATAAAAGGGGGAGGAGAAAGCCAGTGTGTACACACCAGCAGCATTTTACTGGCAAGTCAATTTAGACATCTTCCAAAGGGAAGGGAGCAAGGTGAAAAACAGGGATTGTTTTCTCTTTAGACTTGTCCTTGTGTTGACATATTGTATGTGTGCTTACTGTTTTAGTTTATTAAAGCTGCTGGAATGCAATACACCAGACATGGAATGGCTTTTTAAAAAGGAATTTACTAAGTTGCAAGTTTACAGTTCTAAGGCCATGAAAATGTCCAAATTAAGGCACCAAGAGGTTCCCTTCACTCTAGAAAGGCTGATGCCGTCCAGAACAGCTCTGTCACCCGGAAGTCACGTGGCTGACATCTGCTGGGGCCTTTGGGTTGTGGATACCTCTCAGCTGGGAAGGCACATGGCCACATCTGCTAGCTCTCTCCCAGTTTCTTCAACAGCTTTCCCCAGGGGCATTTCCCTCCATCTCCAGAGGTCTCTGGCTATGTGGGCTCTGTTGTTGGACCTGAGCTTTTTCCAAAATGGTTCCCTCTTAAAGGGCTCCAGTAAGCCACCCTACCGTGAATGGGTGGGTCACATCTCCATGGAAGCAATCAAAGAGCGCCCACCCAGCAATACTGAATGAGGATTAAAGGACTTGGCTTTTCTGGGGTCCACCACAGATTCAAGCCGGCACACATACTAATTCTGTATTCTTGACTGAGAATTTTGAAAAAGATTTTTCTAGTTAAAAAACCCCGAGGGCTTCTTTTCAATCCTCCTTGCCTCTTGCCACTAGTGCTGGCCCACCCCTGCCTCATAGCACACCTGGTGACCAACCCTCACAAAATTGAGGAAATCAAGGGCCTTCAGTTCACAGCAGGCAAAAGGATGCCAGATCCGTCAGGGCCAAGAAAAATAAGGATAATGTGAAGTTTAGAGTTTGATGCCTCAGATACCTTTATATATTGGTCATCACAGACTAAGAAAAGAAAGAGAAACCTAAGCAGCCCTTGGCCCCAAGTTTGGCTGTGAAGGAGCTGAAAGGAACTAGAGATGCTGATTTTCATTGTATTACAATTTTTAAATTGAAAACAAAAGTGTGAGGAAGATGGATTATGCTATATATTGTGTGTACAAGTTCAGGTGATGACAGCATGGCAGGATGTGATTTCTCTGAAGGTAGCGTGGAAAGCCAGGTCCATTATTTGAATAACGTCTTTCTGGTTGAGCCTCTCTGAACAGACGTTCAGGCAGTCAGCTGGGGAGCTGAGGGTGGTCAACAGAGAATAGTTTGTTCACGTTAATTATAGTCCCCGAGCATTTATGCCTCTGAAGTGCCTAGAGATAGGGAAGTAGCAGCAACCATGAAAATACCGTTTATAAATATTTCTTTATAAATGCAGCCACGAGATGTGATAGAAGGGCTCGTTTGTCTCTCCTACAGCTGCACACACGTCCTGATCTCTCTGACTTCCAGCAAAAAATGTCTAGTGTTCTAAGCTACAATGAGAAACTGCTGAAAGAAAAGGAAGCTCTAAGTGAAGAATTAAGTAGCTGTATTGATAAGGTAGTAAAACATAACTGGACCTGTTACCACCTTTGTACTTTGTGCTCCATGACGAGCATTTCTTTCTGTACAGTAACCATGGACCTCTCGTGTAAGCCTCACTGTCCCGAATTCCAGCCAGCATTAGGGGCCACAGGTTTCTGTGCAATCCCTAGAGCTTCTAAAATTTCTGAAAATATATAATTAAACATAATATTGTAAAGTTTGTCTCATTAATATGTCACAATGCTACATATTAATGGAATTATGTGTCTCACAATACTACATATGTAATATAAGTGATATAAATGTTATTATACTTAATCATTTGAGATTTATTTCATAGACTAGCACTTTTTCCCTATCATATTTTCCCTAGCAGATCCAAAACCACTGCTTTTTTCCCACCTGTCTTAATCGACATTCCGTGTTTTCCTACTATGGAACATGCTTGAGATTTCTAATTGCCTTCCAATCCATTATCTCCCACCCCCAGAATATGAAGCAGTGAGAAAGAAAAATGGAAATTCCAAAAGAGAAGGAACTTCTCAAAATTATAGGCAAAGCAGGGACTCAAGAACACTTTTGTCCTTTCTCTCACCTTGCCCTGCCTCCCCCCGTCCCTGCATTGGAAATTGAGCTGGTCGGTACCAACAGAGGTGGATAATTGAGGCTAGATACATTTGCAGATAAGCCTTACCTCTTTTTTCTTCTTGAAACAGCTGGCAAAGTCAAGTCTTTTAGAGCACAGAGTGGCTGCCATGAAGCAAGAACAGAAGTCTTGGGAGCAGCAGAATGAAAGTTTAAAGTCTCAGCTGGTGGCGTCACAGGAAAAGGTACCTGCACAACTCTTGTTTCATCTTCACAGTCAATATTTGCTTTTATCTTTCTATAGAAATGCCAGTTTAAAAGGAAGGGCTCAGAATGATGACTCATTCAGTTTGACTGATATTTAACACGTGCACAGTGTGGTGAAATAACTTGTGCAGTATTTCTCTCAAAGTCCATTAATTATGAGATTACTTGTTTAGGAAACCTTGAGAACAGCACATAAAAATAGCTGCTTATTTCTAATTTAGAAGTAGAGTTTTCTAAGGCAGGTTTCTATGTTCTAGTATAGATAAAGATTTCCATGAATATTCCTCTTACAAGTTTACATTTTTCAAAATTGAATTATATTTGATACCAGATATTAATGTGAAGTAAAGTTCTACATACGTATATTTTTATTTTCAACTAAGAGGTCCTTTGCAAACATCACCACAGTCTAACACAATTTTATAAGTCACCAGAACCACTTGCTGTTCACTGATTCTGTCAGCTAGATTGGACGTGTGCCAGAGGACTGCAGCAGCAGTACTTGCTCAAGGCCTGGTTCTTCATTGCCCTAAACATAATTTAGTATTCAGTAACTATGAACCCAGTGTCCTGGGTTCCCAGTGAGCTGTGGAAGAGAGCAGGTTATGGTAGGGAGACACGGGAGGTCCTTGGAGCTCTCTCATCCTCACCCATTTCTGGACGCGCCACGGAGAAGCCAGGCAGGTTTGTGTAGCAGTGAAAGCTTGTTCTTATGATGCAGGTTCAGAGTTTAGAAGACACTCTGCAAAACATGAGCCTGCAGATGTCCTGGATTAGATCTGACCTACGAGTGCCTCATCAGGAAAAGGAGGGATCAAAACAAGAAGTGACGTCTTTGCATCAGCAACCGCAGAATGCTGGAGACAAGGTGATTTCTTTTTTTATTGAGGGATAACTTATGTACAGTAAAGCACACATTTTATAAATGTGAACCTGATCGTTTAAATCCATTATGATGTATAGTATTTATATATACATAAATATATATGATGTTTTCCATGTGTGTCTATGCCCTACATCAAATGGTGGAACTGTTCCAGCCCTCACCAGTTCTTATTCCCCTACCATTTGCTACCCCCAAGTTAACCATTTTTCTGCTATAGTAGGTTAGGGATGGGATGCTACTTTTGAACTTTCTATAAATGGAAGCATAGTGGCAACAGAATTTTTGTACTGAGTAGGTCAGACAACATTAGAGTTGGGTTTTCTAGTAGTAAAACTGAAAAATTTCCTAGTTGAGGAATAGGATCTAGAAGCATTTATACGACTCTCCCCCCAAATTAAGTCAAGAAAAACATAGAGAGAAATTAATCCGGAATCACACACACACAGAAAAGGCAAAACCAAAAAGAACAACTATAGCGTAGAACAGCTGTACTAGATTTTAGAAGGTTACCAAAGGGGTTATTGCTGTGATGCCGGACAGTCCGGGCACAGCTGGTGAACGTGTTAGCTGGCAGTCACGTTGTGACGATGCTGTAGGAAGTGTCAGTGTGTCTCATTTTAATATGTCACAATACTGTCTAATCTGTTCTCACATAAATCGAGAGCAGTGTCTCATCTGTCAGCCTTCAGGTAGATGTTAATACTCAGCCCTACAAGAAGAGTGAGGATTAATCCAACCATTTCATGTCTCCATGATGCTTTTTTCTTTTTAACTGTGGTTTGCTTTTAATAAGATAGCTGTTCCCAATTTCAAAAAATACTTCTGTGATGACATTTTTCTCAAAATGAGATTGTACCTTTTTTTTCTTGTTTTGGCTTAGAAGGCAGGCGGCTTAATTAGTTGTTACCTCTTTTACTTTTCTAAGCATTTTTAGGATCCAAAAAATCCCTTTGGTAGCCTAAAAGTGTATCTTTGGAATCAGTCTCAATTATATGAACAGTACGTTCATTAGATTCTAGAAAAGGGCTGTGATTGCACATGTGAAACTGAAAGCAGACGTCAGCTCGTGACAGCTTTCGAGTCGACAGCGCATTGCAGAATTCCCACTGTATCCTCTGTTAGCCAGAAGACTAGTTATCTCGGTTCGAAGCATAACCTCGAGACTGAGGCCGTTTATAAGGCCACAAATCTGTACGTTTTTGAATCCTCTATGGAAGTGGGACTTGCCCTACAATTATTTCTGCTGTTGGATTTGACAGGGCTGTTTTACCAAAGACCATTTTAAACAGAAAATTTCCAAATTTCCAAATCTCTTTTTACCAAACTCCAAGAACATGGTTTTATTTGTCTCTATATATGTGCATTCCCATGTATATGGATATCTCAGCAGAGGAAGATTAAGGTTGAAAGCTGTTTTTAGCCTTAAGAAGTTTTGTTATTAGGTAACTATACACCTTTCTCAAGGCAGGAAATGATCCATTAACTTGTCACTTGTTTTTGAGTCTTTACTTTGCAACTCTCTTTTAAGAGCTGGGCCCCAGAAGTAGCCACACACCCCTCAGGGTTCCATAACCAGCAGAAAAGGCCATCTTGGGACAAGTTGGACCATCTGATGAATGAAGAGCAGGAGGTGCTTTGGCAGGAGAACGAGCGACTGCAGACTGTGGTGCCAAGTGCCAAGGCGGGCCTCCCCCACTCCCAGGAGAAGGTAGTGAGACGTTGCGTGTGGGGCACGTGTTTCAGAGTGGTTGGTTGGGGGTGCGAGGGGGGTGCAGTGGTAGAATTCTCACCTGCCATGTGGGGGACCCAGGTTCCATTCCTGGTCCATGCACTTCCCCAAAAACAAACAAACAAACAGAAATTCAACAAATGGTACTGCAATAACGGGTACTCACATGGAAAAATAATGAAATGTGACCTCCACCATACAACATACAAAAAAAAAAGGTCGGTTTGATCATGGAGATGAATGTTTGATGTAGTTGAAATTTTCTAGAGTGTGGATTTCGGTATTCTGCTATGACAGGCTTATTTTAAGAATGATCATTTATCATTTACCCACATATAATTTTAATCTGATATGTTCATAAACTTTTTTTCATTTTGTTTAACTATTATATTAAAAATCTGTCTGTAATTTTCGTCCTCATATCCAAAATATGGAAATGGTGTGAATCATATATTCAAATTGGCTAGCCACCTGGACTTGTACAAAATGGCAAAACAAGACTCAGATACGTTGGTCTGACTCCTTGTCTGAGAAAAATGTGACCCTTTTTAAAGCATTTCAAGGTTGGAGTGGTCTTTAAAGGTCATCTGTCCCCACGCCAAACTGATGCTTAAATTCTCTTCACCTCTGCCAAGTGGCCCACCTTATTCAATGTGTGCTTAAACACCCCTTTTGAGGAGGAACTCGAGCTCCGATGAGTCACAAAAGTTTGTTCAGAACCCCTACTCTTTGCAGAACGCCTGCCCTTTGAGGCTGCAGCAGTGAGCTCAGCCTGGCCGTGTGCTGGGGACTTAGTCGATGCAGGTGCATTGCTAAGTGTGAGCGCCCAGTGCCGAGGAGATGGGACGGCCACCTTTACTTGCTTGTGCCAGGTCAGAGCGGAAGTGCCCAGGACGGGGTCTGCTTTCTTGGCACAGCACTTACTGACTCCTAGAGTTTGGTTTTGTAGAAGAGCCAGAAGTCTTCTCTTCCATGTTTTCTCCTAAAAATGTTAGGTGTTTAACCCAACCAGACAAGAAATACATTGACCTAAAAAAGCATGTTTTGAGATATAGGAAGTCTAGGCTTCAAGAATTGGCAGGTTTGGCTGGGGGTGGAGGGGAAGATTTTTAGTTTTCAGAACTCAGGAGGTAAATTAAAAGCTTTTCTGTTTGCTGTTTGTTTTCCCTGGCTGGGTGATTGGATTAGCATGACTTCTTCTGTTTGTTCCCGGTAGGTCCGACAGCTGGAGTCCAACTTTCTTACCCCCACACACCAAAGACATCTAAATGCGTCAGGCACTGGGAAACCCACAGAGCAAGAGAAATTGAGCTTAAAGAGAGAGTGTGAACAGTTGAAAGAATCATCTCCTTCTAACAGGAAGGTGAATTTTTGAGAGTGTATCTGTGCATCTATGTTCTGGCTGTAAAGTGCCTTTAAGTATGTGTCTCTTCTATGCCTGCTTCTAAGGAAGTATAATCAATGTAATCATTGCAATCAATGGCATATTTTCTTTCTTATATCTCTTTATACTTTTGTAATCTTGGCAAAACTATAACTCAATAACACTACCCATTTGATTGAGTAATGGCTGAAAAAGGACAATTTAAAACTTTCATACTCATCTTTGTTATAAGTTAACAGTTTTACAGGTGTTTCATAAGTTACCAAATATGCATATGTATATATAGCCTGACTATTAGGAATATCATGGTGTGCTCTGTATTAGTTATCTGTTGCTTCGTAACAAAGCAAACATTTTTCTCACTGTTCCTGGGGGTCAGGAACTCAGAAATAGCGTAGCTGGGTGTTTCTGACTTGGACTGGCCTGAGGGTGCAGCCCACACACCGGCCAGGGCTGCAGTTAGGAGAAGGCTGCCGTGGGGCTGGAGGGCCCAGGCACTCTTGATGGACCAGAAGCTTCTGGTCCCTGCTGTGCATTTGCCCACTGCAGGGCAGCTTGCTCACCCCAGAGACAGGGACAGGGGACAGAGAGAGAGAGAGAGAGACCAGCCCAGGCAGGAGCTGTGGTCCCTCTGTGGTCTCCTCTCGGATGCGATGCTCCCCCACTGTTGCATTCTGTTAGTCACACAGGCTAACCCTGGAACACTGCGGGAGAGAACTGTACTGTGATGCAAACCCCAGGAGGTGGGGACATTGGGGACCGTCTTGGAAGCTGGTCACCATGTGGGCAAGCCTCTGTAGGGCGACTCAGTTCGCTTTCTGTACCGTGTCCCATGAAATCAGAGTCCCAGACCCATCTTACTAGTGGTTGTTGCAACTTGTTTTTCTTTCTTCCTTTTTTTTTCTAACTGAAACTCAGATTTATCACCATTGCCTTTCTCCTCTTAAAGTTGTGGTTTGCTTAAAAATCTGAGAAGAATGATCAAGTATATTACTTTTATAATAAATTCATAAATGTTAAGAAATAAAATTTGTGGAATCTGTCGTGGCCATAGGCAGTGAGACAGCTGGTTGTGCTCAGAAGCTGAAACGTCTTTTAATTTCAGGGAAAACCTTAGAATAGGTGTTAAAATAACAATTCATTTAAAATGTGCCTGAAAAGATTATACTTCTGTTTGAGAATTCTTGCTACTCTCAGCTCTTTTTTCAAAATACTTTTTGGTTTGAAATAATTCCAAACTTTCAGGACAGTTGCAGAAATAATACAAAATCTATACAGAGAACTCCAACATAACTCCTACAGAGATATTCCACATTTACCTACTTTTAACATTTTACCACTCTGTTGTATTATTCTGTCTATCTATCTATCTGTCTGTCTGTCTACTTACCTACTTTCTAAACTTTTGAGAATAGGTTGCATGCACCATGCTCCTTGAACACTTAATAATTCCATGTATATTTCTTAAGAACAGGGATATTTACTTATGTATCCACCTTAAGTAAGTCATCAAGTTCAAGAAATTTAACACTGACATAAAGCCTTATTATCTATATCCCAATTTTTTAAGTTGTCCAAAAAATGTCCTTTTGGGCATTTTCTTCTCCGTTATTAGATCTCCCAAACAAAAAGATATATCAATTTAGTGCAACACAACCAGCACTTTTTAAAATTAATGAAAGGTACTAGAAAGTATCAGAGTGCACGACACATTATAAGGATAAGTATTATCTCATGAAACTTTTCTTTCAGTGAAATGGTGCTCCTAATTGAGTATGTGTGCATGTGTACGTGTAGGTGCTGGGGTGTGATATAAAATGTGTGTCTGGAAGTGGGCGGCTTCAGATGTTGAAAGCCAGCTGCCTTCGGGAATCTGCTCCGGGTAAGGGGAGGTGGTTAACACTAGATGACAATGTAGGCAAATCAATGAATATCATTGTTTGTTGTTTTCCATCCTGGAATTAATTAACTCAGTGTTCCTCCAAGAGGTGAGAGTTCTGACTAGCATAAATTTGTTAAAATAAAGCAGGGCAACTTAAGTTGTTTTGTTTTATTTTGCTCTGTTTTCTAACAGATCAATCAGATGAATTCCCTGGAAAGAGAATTACAAACAATTCATTTGGAAAATGAAGGCCTGAAAAAGAAACAAGTAAAACTGGATGAGCAACTGATGGAGGTAAATTTTTAAGCAGATGGCCTTGATTGGGAAGAATATTTTAATCCATGAATGAAGCATTTGTTGGGAGAATAGACATGGCATTAATTCCTGTTATGAAAAAGTGAAAATCGAAATACAGTGTCAAGCTGAATTCTTTGGTCTGTCTTAACCAAGGTGATTGACGCTTTTGTTTACAGTCGTAAGAATCCATTCCTCTTTACAGAGGAAAGGAGAAGGTTGAGTGTCCTACAATGCAAAGACCAGGTGTCCAGGACCTGGTCTAAAATCGCTGAGGGGCCCAGGGCTGTCACCACAGCTCGGCTCTAACAGTTTCCTGAAGCCTTCTGTGTTGCTGGGTTTTATAGATATGAGTGTTCTCTGAGAACCTCTTAGGTTAGGAAATACAGGCAAGAAATTTGAAAGGGTTTGCATTTAGAAGTTTTATTTTAAAGCACTGCCATTGTTTGTTGCTACATTTGTAGCTCAGCACTGCCCTGGAATCCGATAAATATAAGCTGCTGGAATCCGATAAATATAAGCTGGCACATTTGTTAGATATAAAGTGGATATGTAAAACTTGTCAGCTTGGACATTGAGTTTTAAGTCTACTACATTGCTTTTTGGAAACTGGGTACAATTACAGGGTATAAAGCAACTTATGTACAGATCATCCTTAATAAATAAAAACTTCATTCAAATACTTTGGGTAGATGAAAATATATCTGGTAGTAATTAGCCCAACATTTAGTGAACTGTGACATTTATATAAGCATGGGTAGAAAATGCTATCCTGTACTTTTTAAAAATACTATGTATGTTTATATATTTTTTTAAGCCAAGATTATAGAAAGTAAAAGAGAGATTTAAATATTTTCCCTTCTGAAGCCAGACACATTCAAAGGCAACTTTTAATAGACACTTGATTTTAAATGTGAAATATGTGCAGACATATTGTGTTGACATTTAAATGACCACTGAAGTTTCTGTCAATTTTATATTCTGATTTATCCACTAATGAGATTAGTAAAACTATAAATAGTGAAATCCAAAGCATTTTTTTCTCTTTTGGACAGCATATAATAAATGTGCTCAAAACATCCAGTTGCAGGCTGGGTTTAGATGTTGATATGCTTTCTTGATTATCTGCTCTAGTCACTACGATCTGAAGCTAAGCCCAGTATTTCTAGGACCAAACTCAAGCCCTGGTCTTAGAAGGTGGGGGACCTGGTCCCCCCACTACTCCAGTTGCCTCGGCCCCTCCTCGCCAGCCTCTGCGTTGTCAGCGGTCACAAGCAGTTCCCCTCTTTGCGCCTCTCTCTGCCCTGGGTCTAAGTATTTGCTAATGGATGAGGAGGTTGGACATTCTTGGCACTGAAGCTGTGTATCTAAGAAAAAAACATGACTTTGCATTGGAGTGCTGAAAAGAACACCTCATACATGATTTACTTAGACGAAATTTTCACCAGGAACCAAGAGTCATTAGCTCTGTACAGATTTATAAAAATTGGATTTTTATTTTGTATCTATAGATTGGGCCAATGGGGGGGGGGATCCAGAGTGGTTTTCACACCTGTGTGTGTGTGTGCATGCACGTGTGCGTGCGTGCCCCAGCTCACCTGAGGATGGGCTCCATCCCTCTCACTCTGGCACGGTTCTCACCTGCTCAGCATGGGAGGGGGGCAGGCCCAGAGATGTTCCTACGTCATGCAGGACATTTGAGAAGTTTTCTAGCTGATGGGTGGTGGTCTCTCCTCAGCCCCATAGACCAGTTTAAAAGTCACACTCTCACCAACACCTACCTGTGTCGCAGTGTATTAAACATTCCCCATCACTGGGTGGGGGGTGGCCACGTTAGGGCTGGAATTTGACTCCCACCCCAGGGCTTTCTCAATTGTGTGAAGCAATGTTTTATAAATAAACCACTTTGAACATTCAGGAAAAGCATAACAGGCTATGCCAGCAGCTGCCAGGTCTGCTGTGCGCCTCTGACGGCCAGCAGCTCAGACCCTGAGCAGCAGTGAGGTTTTGGAGTTTGTGTCCTGTCCTGCAGGTGCCGGGGGTCAGTCCCATACCGGACCAGGGAGCTTCTAAATAATTGCATCGAGAGGGTGGAGGTAAAAGGTCGCAAACTCACAGAGCAACCAAATTGCAGTTGGTGAGGAAGCAGTTGCAGAATTAGAAGTATAAGACACTTTTGTCTGCAGAGTTTATGTGCATAGAGATATAAATGTTGAGTCCTCTACAAGCTCTTCCTGAGTAGAGCACGTGGGTTCATGAATGCAGTATAGCAAATTGATACTGTTCTTTCTCTTTTTATAACTCATACGTTTCTTTCTCTTCTTCTAACTCCTGTAATTTTCTTTTGTTTGTCTCTGTTTTGTCTCTGGCTAACCTGTACCTAGAACTCAGTGGTTGGAACTAGCAGAGAAGGGTGCAGTTCTCTGCCTGAGCTAGTGTGTGAAGGTAGAACATTCTCTTTCCATGAACTTTCATAGCATGGAAACATCTCATTAAACTCCCTGTTCATGCCTACTGGTTATAGCAATTAATAAGTACCTAAGAAAGAGCCAGTATTCATTTTCATTTTGCTTTAAACTGTGGAGTATGTCTCTATTCACATTTATGTCAGGATTTTCCTCAATATTGAAAGCATTGTGAGTGAAGAAAATTGTCCCTCTGGTACAAAATTGTGGGATCATGATTCCCGGTCTTCTTTATTCCCAGGAATAAAGTGGTGGGTTTTCTGATTCTACAACCAGAAGTATTTCAAAAATGGGTAATGGTTCACCTCAGAAATTGACTTAAGGAAATGGATAGTGGCTCTGAAGTTTCACGATAGCATGCAAAATTTTCATTGTGTTCAAAAGGCCTGTTTTTCTCCCCGTAAGCCCGGGGCTGCTTTGTCTTGACCTTGGCCATGTCTGCATGCCTTCCATCGAGCCCCGTGGCTGCTGGACGTGGAGACAGAGGAGAGGCGGCAGCTCCGCTGGCCAGAGCGCAGTGCCGCCTCCCATCCCCGTGCGCCCCGATCGGCATGTCGCTGCACGTGGCATGCCCTCGTTGTCTTGCACAGATGTTTCTAGCCCGTGTAGTCCAGTTCCCAGCTGCTGTCATCTTTTGGGGGATCATCTTTTGCCTCAGAATTGCCTGTCTTATTATGCTATTAAATTTGAAGTTATAACTACAGATTGATAAACCGAGGTGGGTTAAAATGCTTTGCCATGGAAGACAAGAGATTCTTTGAAAAAAAATTGCTAGCTTGGGGTTAGAAAATGTTAGTCATTGAATATTTATTTGCTTTTAAGCATCTTTCTGAAAGGTAAGTGCAAAACCCTAACACACACAAGGCATAATAACATTTCCCCTGGTTTCCCTGCCCCAACTGCAGTCAAAAAATAAAATTTAGAAACAGACAGGGAGGAGGGTGGTATAATCTAATTACGTGTTGTTCTTGTATAAGCGAAACTGAAGTAGAATTGAGACATACTGTGCATGTCTTATATATGGACATATGGGTATCCATCTTCCTCCATTACTGAGAGCGAGGAAGTGCTGTTTCTTTTACGTCTGCACCTTGGTAGAAGGTCTGCTTCTTCATTGCCTGTACCACCTTCTCGGGAAAGCGACTCTTCCCACCGGTGTCTTATTCAGGCTTGCGTGCCCCCTGGTTTCCACGTTCTCGGTGGGTGTGAGAGGCCGTTGAGGGACTCACAGGTGCCATTGCTCAGCTGCCACCTTCCAGGGGAGGTGACGGGAGGGCCTGCAGCTGACCAGAGCTTGGCCCTTGTCCTTCAGATCCAGCGCCTGGGGTCCACCGCGATGCTTAGCCCGTCCCCGCACGCCTGGGACCTGCAGCTGCCCCGGCAGTGGGCCCGCCCCGCGCCGCCCAGGGAGCGGTTTCTGCAGCCCCGGCAGCCGCTGCCGCAGGCAGGGAGGCCCGGGCCGCGCCTGCAGGAAGCCCTGGACGGCAGGACCTCCGGATCCAGTCCGCCACAGGTACGCAGCCCTTCCGTCCTGTCCGTTACTCAACTCAGACTCCCTGTCTGCTGAGCTGCCGGGTGGGTTTCATTTTACCTGCTTGTTTGAAAGTTCAGAGGTGGGCATAAAGACCCTGCCTCAGAGAGTCACACCTTATCTCGCCTGCACTACAGAACTGCAAACCACAGCGCTGCAGCGCTCCTTTTTTTTACAGTTCTCCTTTTGCGCTCTCAGCCTCTAAAGCTTGGTGATTAGGTGTTCTGTGCCTCCCTGTGCGTCTGTGAGAAATGATGACGTATCAGGGCAGTGAGCTGTTGAGTCAACATTGTTGTCCAACAGCAAAGCGATCACAAAATTCACGTGTGCCCCTGGGACATGTGCACACCAACAAAGCGCCTCGAGTTTTCCCACACCCGCTGGGTGCAGCCTGCACAGCTCCACGGAATTCACCAGTGGCGCCCGTCACAACTCTTGAATAAAGTAGAATGTGTCATCAGGAAAATATTTTACTTGACACAATTCATTTAACTTCATTTTTTTAATAACTTGGTTTGAAAAACTATTTTTAATAAAATAAACATCTCCTTTTCTTTGTACTAGCATTTTCCCTATTCATTATCAGACCCAATCTTAATTACCTGAGTTTTCAAATAGTTATTTTTCTTTAGTGCTTCATTCGTAAGCATCGTTTTTCAGAAGTCTCTTTACTCCTTGGTCTTGCCCTATTAATTAATTCAGAATTAGGAATAAAGAAGTAAAAGGTACTTCTTAGTTTATGAAATTCTTTCCAATGTGAAGGCTCTTCTGCCTTGCAGTTGACATTTGACAATGAATTCCCCAGCCCTTTCCTGCTATTCCCTCAAAGTGGCTTTGCAAAGTGGCATCACATTTTAATTATAACTGTGCAGCTCAGTTTTCCTTTCCCACTGCTGTGTGTCTGCTCTTTCTCACGCTGGAACCCCCAGTACCTATTCCTCCTGACAAAACTTTAAAATTTTTTCTGATGTCTTCTAAAGCCCACATTTTTAGAAGCTTTATACTTATTGCGTCAACTTCCGAATACAGAGATAAACGTCTTACATGAAGAGTGCGGTGGTTTGGTGTTGGAAAGATGCTTCAACCCTTCATTATGTGGTCATAAAATCGTCACCTCAGCTTCTAATGGATATTCTAGACCAAGTGATGTGGTTAGGATTCTGCCTGCTGCTCTCCCATACAATGATTTTCAAAACATGCCCTCCCTAAACCACCCACCAACGTTTAAAAATAAAAATATCTATTCACCCCAGTTACGTAAGGGCTGGATAGACAAAAACCGCTAAACTGTTTGGACTAGAAAAGGAAGAAGTGGTCCAGCCAGGTGGCAGGTGGCAGGTGGCACTGCTCCTTGCTCTCTCTCGACTGCCCCCACAGGCTCTCCTGCCCCAGCCACTGCACTGACTCCTTTTAAGAATACACAATATTACTTGAGTCTGCCTGCACCTTGTTTGTGTGTGGAGTGCTGTGAGTCGCTTGCTTTTGCAGTGTCAACGTGTGTGCTTCTAAGTATTGTTTGCTTTATAAGTGCGTGCATTTAGACCCCTCCGAGAAGCACGATCTTGACATTGGGGTGAAGTGTTCCACTTGCCTCCTTTCTCTAGGCCTTGCTTCTGGAGCAGCGAGCTGTGCACGCAGATTCCTGCAGAAGGATCGGCCGCCTGTGAACACTGGGCCGCCAGTGATGGCATTTCTTACCCTGGCAGATTTGCACACACACACACACGCAAACGCATTCACACTGCACAAACACAGACACTCACGCTGAGAAATGTTTGTGAATCAAGTGTGCTTTTAATTTATTATTATTATTTTACTATTATTTTGTACTTTTAATTTATTATTATTATTTTACTATTATTTTAAGCCCTTGCAGTATTATGTCTTTTATTGATTTATGTAGACATGACAGATTTTGTGAATCAAATTCACAACTTTCAGCTGTTCCAAATCATTTTATTTATATCACGTAAGGAGTGGGGATTTGAAATTCTTGGAAGGATGTATTCTATATATTTTCTCATTCCATATATTGTAACTATTTTTAACAAAAGGTACTACTTTTATATATGGAATTTGAAAAAGTCAGGGTTATTTATACTGTTTTGTATACGATGTATAATACTTTTTTGACAGGAAAAGGAAAATTTTGATGATGAAACAATAAAATAAATTTAGAATATATGATTGTCTTTGTTTTTCCTCTTGCTCCCACTCCTTGCCATATTCCATGTTCTTCTGATTTACTATTTGTTATTATGGTTTACGATTTTTTTTTTAAGTCAAATGAAAATCAGGCATTTTCCATTTATGTTTGAACTTTAAAAAGCCAGGATATCTTTTTAAATACCAAGGATTTTTAAGAAGCTGTTATCACTTCTCAGCCATTTCTGCTAAAATCTAGTGCAGTAAATGCTATTATTTAAAATCCAAACCTGTTGTTTTTTTGGCTCATATTGGTCATTCTTTGCTTTTTAAAGTGTGCCTTTTCAAGAATACTTCTAAAAGTAGGTTTTTTCATCAGCCGTTAACGTCTGTTTGGCTTCCATGTTTGAAGACCTGTTTGCAATCTGTGATTCCTTCTGTGGACGTCTGGTGGATGGCAGGGCGGGCCGAGGTTGTACTGTCTCTTAGCTATCTCTAAGTCCTCTGCTCTCCAAAGGCCCAGACACTTTCATCTGCCGCTGCTGTGTGAGAAGAGGAGGAAGGAAAGGCTGAGGTTCTTTTCCTGCCCTATTGTTTTATCTGGGAGCTGTTTGCAAGGAGAGGATCCTTCATTTAAAATCTGTTCTCATGACAACCCCTCCTCCAAACCAGATGTTTGCTTCACATTGAAAAGCCAAATTGGGAAATGGATAGCTGGAATATTTGGCAGGAAGAAGCTGATTATTCTGAAGAAAGAAACACCCTTGCAGTAATCAGCCATTTCAAAGGAAAACAGACACATGTATTGCAAGCTACCTGGCCATGTTAGGGGCTCTGAATGAACTCAGGTTCTGTTCTGTTGTTGAGAGGCCTGCCGTATTGCAAAGTCCCCGAGCACAGATTGAAGGGTGATAACCAGCTTTTAATTTCCATAAGAGTTAAATTATGTGTTTTAAGGTTTTTGCTT
Source organism: Myrmecophaga tridactyla (assembly GCA_004026745.1). Taxonomy (NCBI): domain Eukaryota; kingdom Metazoa; phylum Chordata; class Mammalia; order Pilosa; family Myrmecophagidae; genus Myrmecophaga; species Myrmecophaga tridactyla. Next base: position 2,632 of record PVIY010016801.1, on the reverse strand, counting down.
TATCTCAGGGGAAGATGGTTACGCAGGTAAGATTCTTTTTATTTTTTATCTTTGATTTCTTTCTCTAATAGGATTATTTTTATAACATGCAACCCATGCAGTGCCCAGAGCTCATCATTTCAGAAACTCGTCCTTCCTGTTGCGACGGCACAGCCTTGATTGTCCCTTCTCTAGGCATCTTTGGGAAAATAAACGAGTGGTGGTTTTCTTTTCAATGTGGCATGATTTTCAAATAATTCACTTGATTTTCTTCCCTGCAGGGAAACCATGACCAGCTGGTGACTGCTATGGAGGAACGAATGATGGAAGTGGAACAGAAATTGAAACTGGTGAAAAGGCTTCTTCAGGAGAAAGTGAATCAGCTGAAAGAACAGGTGAGCCCTCCCAGCCCTGCGCGCCTACCCACATTCCAGCTGTAACTCCAGTTATATGTTCCTTCCTTGTCATTAACTTATTAACTTTTTGTGTTGCCTAATAAAGGCAAATTCTACTATAAATGTCTAGAAGAATTTAGGATTCTCTCTTCCCTTTCCTCCCCCACCTCAAAAATATAAACTCTGTATTCTACATCATTTTTCCCAAATCTCTTTTTAGGCATATGTTTTTCCACAATTAAAAATTGTCTATTTACAGACAATGACTCAGTGGCTCACATGGAATCTTTACAGATTTTTCTTTTTTGCCCAAGCCAAGAAATGTTCCTATTTCAATAAATAGAAAAATTATACTGGTATCAAGGGGGGTAGAGGAGCTGAGGGTAGTAAATGGAACTTTAGCTTTCCTCTTCCCAACAGCTTATTACAAGCACAAAAACTACCTTACTGCTATAACCAGACCCCAAAAGAATGTGCTTAGAATCAGAGTTTGGACTCAGTACTCCAGGACCACTAAGTAGCCTGATGTTTTTCACCCACTGGTGGTGGGAACGGTCTCAGGATTTGGAATCTCAGGACCTCTCAGGATTTGGAAGGACCACCCAACCTGGTTTTCTAGGTGCATGAAACCTAAGAACAATCCCAAAGGAGGGTCTGAATGCAGAGGTGGGACAGGATCTCTCTTTGCCCCACATCTAAAGACCCCGAGTGGAGATGAAGAGAATATCAATAAGCATTTGTCCATTCACTTCTTTGGGGGGCAGTACATGGTCCGGAACTCGAACCCGGGTCTCCCGCATGGTAGGTGGGCTTCTACCTCTGAACTACCCATGCACCCTCTCTGCTCACCTTTTAAATCATTTTTTCAGCACATGGTTACTGTGTGCTGTTCTTGGTGCTGGAGGTGTGCAGTGGGCTAAACAAAGGGCCTTCCCATATGGAGTGCGAATCCTAGTACATCTACAGAGTACCGAACCTTTGGCCAGCTGGTGTGTTAAGAAGTAAAGACAGTACGTTCCACCCTATTTTCAGTAGAGAGGACCGCATGATTCACCCAGGGTTAAAGAAAGCTTCCCTAAGGCTTCAGCAACCTAGTCTTAAGGGTTAAGTAATGTCTGAAGAGGTGCAGACACGTGGGGAAGGCGTTGGAGGCTGTGGGAGAGCATGGAGTTATGACAGCACGTGGGGGTCACCAGCTCTCATTGTCCTGGGGACGGCAGAAGGGACTGGACTGGAAGGCGGGAACGGGGCAGCACAGGCCTTCCGGGCCGAGCCAAGGAGTGTGAATCTTATTCCAAAGGCGGTTAAGGGTCATCAGAATGTTTTCAATGAGATAGAGGAAGGGAGAAAGAAAACAATTGCATTGGAAGGAGTTCAGTAGAGAGTAGATCCTGAACCTTAGTTACTCGTGCAAGTCGCCTGGGTGCTGAGACTCAGAGTGTTATGATCCCTATCGTTGCCCTTTGCAGTGCTGATGGATTAATTAGCTACTCTTCAGCTGTCTTCCTCCCTCTCCGTCTTTACTTTCAGATGCCCTGCTTGAAATGGGTGTAAAATGAGCCGTTAAGAGGTACAAGGGCTGAAGGGAAGATTGGAAGATGTTAACAGAAGCACTAATTAATTATGCTAAGGCTGCTGGCAAATCTTCTTTCCTCAACCTCGACTGTATAAACTAACCGTAAAAATTAGAGCACGCCTTCTAGATAAGGCTCTACACAAAACAGGATGAGTTCATTTAATTTATTTAGGTGGGGAAAAAATTTCAATTTTGGCCCCACAAATATCAACCTGTCCTTTTTATTTGTGACTTTTATAAAAATAATGTGCAAAGATAAACAACTTAGAAAAAAGTAGATTTGCTTCATTGTTTCCCTGGTGCCTTTCTGGGGTTAAAGCGATATTGTAAATAAGGGAATAATTGATAGAAGCCATTTGCCTTTATAAACAACCGCCTTTATTTCAGACCTCTAAATGTTAGCAGGGTTACAGAAATGGAGTCAAGATGTTTCTGGTTCTGTTTCCAGCTCTGCCAGAACACTAAAGCAGATGCAGTGGTGAAGGATTTGTACATTGAAAACGCCCATTTGTTGAAAGCCCTGGAAATGACGGAACAGCGACAGAAGACAGCAGAGAAGAAAAATTACCTCCTAGAAGAGAAAATTGCCAGCCTCAGTAACATAGTCAGGAATCTGACACCAGCACCGCTTGCCTCGCCTCCGCCTCTGAGGTCGTAGCACACCAAAGGGTAGAAACGCTCC
>PVIY010016800.1:24592-51019 GCA_004026745.1 Myrmecophaga tridactyla | reverse complement strand
CCGCCATCCCCCCTGGAATGCCTGGAATGTGATCTGCTCTTCCCCCAGGCATGGCCATGGCTGGCCACCATGCAGCCCTGCAAGGCGGTGAGAAGCCCTTCCTCTGCCCGCAGTGCCGCCACGGCTTGGGACACAGCTAGGTGGGGGCCCTGTCGAGTCCACAGCGGCGTGGTTTCTGCTGCAGCTCCCCACCTGGCACAGCACCACCTGGCCGCGCTGGGGACAGGTCTTACCACATGGCCTCAGTGGCCCAGGCTTTGTTCACAGCTCCCATCTGCTGTGACACTAGGACACACCAGTTGGGAGAGGGGGCAGTCTGGAGGCAAAGTCAGGGCACCTGCAGCAGCCTTCTTCTGGTTTCTCCCCCTCCTAGTAGGCCCAGCAGCACTCTAGGAGGGTAGAGGAACACAAATGGTTCCAGACTCCCTCTGCTGTCAGAGTGATGGCCTCTTCTGTGGAAGGCACAGCAGAGCACAGCTCCCAACCAGCCCAGCCAGAACAACTGGCAGAACAACCACAGTGGGAGGCCATAGTGTCCTGTCTGGGTTTATTCAAAGCTGGAATGACCAGGTCCACCGAACCCAAGGTCAAAGTGCTTGGTCCCCAACAGTGCTCGAAGGCCTGGAAAAGAACAGAATGGCCTTCTCTAATCCCTACTGCACACCTGCATAAGAGAGCTTTTTTTTGAAATGCAAGTCTGATTGCCTCAGACACCCTGCACAAACCCATTCAATGGTTTCCCTCTGATCTTAGGTTAAAGACCAAGTCCTTAACCTGGCCTCTAAGACCCTGCAAGGTGTGGCCCTGCCTACATCTCCAGCTCCACCACCCGCCACTCACCATCCCTCTCTCCCTGTGGTACCGTCACACAGGCCTCCTTCCAGGTCCCCTCCACTCCACGCTTCCTCTGCAGACAGCCTTTGTACACACTGGGCCTTGGGCCTCAAAGTCTTCTCTCCATTCCTCACCTAGTTAACTGCTCTTCAGTCTTCACATCTCAGCTCACTTTTTGCATCGTCTGGGAAGGTTCTTTGATCTTCCTTTTAGGGTCAGTTTCCCTTCTCATGAGCACCCACATTCCTTGCAGGCGCTTGGCGGAGTTGCGATACTACACATGCTGGTGACTGTTTGATTGATGTCTGTCTCTCCGTTGCATGTAAGCTCCCTGAGGGCAGGGACGATGTCAGCAGATGCTCACTCTATCCTTCTCTGGACCTAGTACACAGGGGACACTCCATAAATATTCGCTGAATAAATGTATGCACACCAGGATCTGGGGCTGGGAGTGGGGTGGGTAGATGTTTCAGGATTTTTTAGAGGATGGATTGAGGCGATCGTTCTCTCTCCAGCAGCTACAGCTAGGAGTAGCACATGCCATTTCCATAACACAATTATTTCCTCCATATTTCCCAGCATTAGCGCACCTCCATCCCAGGCCCCTCCAGCTTCTCTATAAGATCCCCTATTTAACTTTTTAGTAACCCTCTCCGATTTGGTCTGATTGGCTTCATAAAGCAGCTTGGAATAATGGGGCAAGAGCACAGGATTCAGAATCAGAACATTTGTGTTTGGTAATGAGATTAAAAGAATTAGCCGTGTGTCCTAGGGCAGGCTATTAAACCACCTGAACACTAGATTTCTTGACTATAAAATGAAAGCATCAACTTCAGAATCAAGCAAAATTGAGGAATGTGTAAATCTAAAAGTAAGTGCTGGATAAACTAAGAAAAAATTAAACATATGAGTGAATTCTAAAAGGAAAGGAAAGCCTCAGGTGCTAGAAACAAAGAAGACACTGACAGTCCGGGGATGAGCTAGCTGGCTGTAGCTCCTTTGGACAAGGGACTGGGAGGGAATTAGCTCTGGAACTAAGGGCTTGCATCTTTCCAGCCACCCAAGGCTAGGAGATGAGGCCTTGGTCCTGAACAGGTGGGGGAATTAGATGCAAGGCAACCCAAGCTGAGTCAAGAAGAAATGGAAAACCAAAGCAGAGCTATAAATTCTAAAGAATTGAAACAGAACCTAAAACTGTCCACACACACACACAGTATCCAGTTGATTTTTCAGAGGCATTCTGCCAACTCTCAAAGGAACTGTTCATCTGTTTATTTATATAAACTGTTCCAGACAATTGAAAAAGGGGGCCAATCACTATTATAAAAATAGTAAATAAAATGATAGCAAACTGAATGCAGTGGAGTTTGGGTGTACACATGTTTAATGAATGACCAAACTGAGTTTATCCCAGTAATGCAAAGATGGTTTACTTAAAGAATCCATTAATGATATTTACAACTTTGACTTACTGAAAGGCAAAACACATTGATCCTCTCAATATTTACAGAAACATAATTGGATAAAATTTAGTACACATTCATGATTAAAAAAAAACTCAACTAACTAGGAACAGAAAGCAGCTTCCAATGTCAAGATAAAGAAGCCAGTTTGTGCTGTTTCTATTTGACCTTGTGCTGAGCGTTCTGAACTGGAACAATAATAAAAAGAAGAAATAAAACCATCACCATGCATAGGTGACTGATGGTCTACATAGAAGATCCATGAAAACCTACAAACCAGCTATGAGGACTAATACACAATCCAGCAATATTGCTGAGGACATGATGAATATACAAACATCTATATGCTAATCTCACAGCAAAAATCAAATAGAAGATTTTGTTTTAAGAAAATGCCATTCGTAATAGCAATAAAAAACTATAAGGCACTTAGAAATAAATAAAACAAAAATGTGTACATAATCTTTAGGGAGAAAATGGTAAAACTTTATTGAACATAAAAAGAAAACCTAAAAGAATGGAGAGACATGCCATGTTCATGAAGAGGAAATTTCAACAGAAAGTCGACAATTTTTTCCAAATCTGTAAGTTCAGTGCAATTCTAATCAAGTCCCAACAAGATATTTTATGGAACTTAACAAGCTATTCCGAAACCTCTTATGGAAGACCATGTACTTCCCAAAAACAAACAAACAAAGGGGAAAAAAAATCAACAAACATTGCTGCAATAATGGTACACTCACATGGAAAAAGAATGAAATGTGACCTCTGCCATACAGCATACAAAAAAAAAAAAAAAGATCTTATAGAAGAAAAACTGAAAGCGTTTGAAGGAGAAGAGTAATTGCCATACCATCTACACAACTTTACTCTAAAGCTGGAATGGTTAAAACAGTGCACTCCTGGCATGTGGACAGACAGGGCACTGGTACAGAAAATAACTTCTTGGGTCAAACCCCACACATATGAGAACGTAGTATGACAGAAGTGACATAAATCAGTTGGAAATGGTTAATGGCTATCCAAAGGGTTAACTGGCTATCCAAATTAAAAAAAAAAAAAAAATCCCTACATTCCACCGTCCCAAAGGTAAATTTCAGATAGCTAAAATATTTAAAAAGAAAAACTTAAAAACTATTTGAAGAAAATATAGGATAATATATTGATTATATCAGACTAGGGAAGGATTTCTTAATCACAACAAAAAAGTACAAACACAAACTTGTAAATATATAAGAAAGTTTGTACATGACCTAGAACAATTGTATGTCACTATTACAAGGTGCTAATAATGGGGGTGGCATATGGGAAAAATACAATTAATGCAAACTGAGGTCTATAGTTAACAGTAACATCGTAATATTCTTTTATTAACTAGAACAAAGGCACCTATACCAAAGCCAAATGTCAATGATAGGGGTATGTAAGGGAAGAGAATGAAATTTTTTGGAAGAAATGTGAATGTTCTCATATTAATTGTGTTGGTAAATACAAGTATTAATTTGCTAATGCTGCCATAAATGCAGTATACCAAAAATGGTTTGGCTTTTATAAAGGGAATTTGTTAAATTACAAGTTTACAGTTCCAAGGCTGTATCAAAATGTGCAGTCTAAGGCATCCAGAGAAAGATACCTTGCTTGACTCAAGAAAGGGTCGATGATGTTCAGTGTTTTTCTGTCAGCTGGGAAGGCACATGGCGACCTTTGCTAGCTTTCTCTCCTGGCTTCTCCTTTTAAATGACTTCCCTGGGGGCATTTTCTTTCTGCATCTCCAAATGTCTGGGTCTTGTTTGGGCTCTGAAGCTTTTTCCAAAATGGTTCCTTCTTAAAAGACTCCAGTAAGCAGATTGACACCCACCTTACGTTGATGGAGACACTTCTCCATGGAAACCACCTAATCAAAAGGTCTCAGCCACAACTGGGTGGGTCACAACTCCATGGAAACACCTTAATAAACAAGATCCCCACCGTGTATGAACCATGTGTATGTGTGTGTATGTGTGTGTGTGTGTAGGTTTGTCAATAAAAATATTTTTAAAATAAAAAAATTAAAAATTAAAAATACATAATTAAAAAAAGATCCCACCCTACAAGATTAAACAACAGGGCTTTCTAGGGTACACAACAGTTTCAAACCAGCACAATGCCTAACTATGTGATTATACCAAGAGCCACTGATTGCACACTTAGGATGGATTGTATGGTGTGTGACTAAGCTGTTTTTAAAAAATAAATGGAAAATTACAAGTGCTGGAGAAGAAAAAAAAGTACAAATATAAATGAAAACATTCTCTATATAACAATCTTCTGTAAGACAGGAGACATTGTAAACAAACCAATGGAGAATATTTGCGACCCATATAACCAACAAAGAATTGGTATCCAGGACTTATAATGAACTCCTACGGACTAATAAGAGAAGGACACAGTATGAGAAAAATAAGCAAAAGCTATGAACAGGCGAGTCACAAAAGAGGAAACCTGAATGACGAATAATACACTTTTGAAAAGATGAGAAACTTCATCAGTAATGGAGAAACCCAAAACAAAACCATGAGATACTATTTTTTAACATTTTTATTGTAAAATATAACATATTTACAAGGCAAAGAAAAAAAAAAGCAATACTTTTCAAAGTGCACTTCTGTAATTACAGAACAGATCCTAGAGTCTGTTGTGGGCTACCATTCCACGATCTCGAATTTTTTTCTTCTAGCTACTCCAAAACACAGGAAGCTAGAAGGAACATTAATATAGTGATTCAGCAGTCATACTTGTTAAATTCTGTTTTCTCTGTTATACTTCCTCTTTCTCCTTTGATCCTTCTCCCAATCCATAAGGATCTTTGGGCAATGCCCATTCTGACTTTTTCATGTTGAGAACAGGATCAATACTAAGGATAGACGGATGTAATTAATTGATGATGTGGGAGAGGCTGCTCCCTCTAGGTTTCAGGATTTATTTGACCTAGAACCCTCCAGGAATTATAGGTTCTAGGAAAGCAAACTTGGTACATGAAACCTTCATAGAATTTCAGTTCAAGCCCTAGGTGTTCTTAAGAGCCAACAGGAGTGATGTTGGTTGGGGGTTAGCAAACCATGGCGATTAGCACTATCTAACTGAAGCTTGCATAATAGTAGCCTCCAGAATAGTCTCTGGACTCTATCTGATCTCTCTTGGCCACTGATGCCTTATTTTATTATACTTCTTTTCCTCCTTTTGGTCCAGAAGGGGTTGTCAATCCCATGGTGTCAGGACTAGACTCAGCCCCAGAAGTCACGCTCCACATTGTCAGGGAAATGTTCACCCCCGACTGTCCTGTCTCATGTTGGGGGGGTGGGGGCGGTGGTGGTGGTAATGATTTTCCTTGCAAAGTTGGGCTTAGAGAGAGAGAGGTCACATCTGAGCAACAAAGAGATTTTCTGGAAGCAACTTTTAGGCTTTGTTTTGGGGAGTCTTAGCTTCACCACTACAGAAATAAGTTTCATAAGGGCAAGCCTCAAAATCAAGGACTTGACCTATTTTCTTGGGAGTCACCAATGGTTGAGAGGGTACCCAGGTGTTCCCAGATGGGAAACTTTAAAAGCTCCATATATATATATTTTTTCCTTTTGGACTCTCAAGGGACTCCACATATATGTGTGTATATATATATATATATAATTTTTTTTTTCTTTTTGCATGAGTAGCACCGGGAATTGAACCCAAGTCTCCGGCATGGCAGGCGAGAACTCTGCCTGCTGAGCCACCACAGCGCGCCCTCTACCAATACTTTTTAATTATCTGCCCACCATAGTCTGAGATGTATGCTGGTATTACATTAAGCTGTAGAGAATTACAAGGCCTTGTTCCTGTTCTGGACTTCAGGAGTTTGGGTTGTTAAATGAGCTATCCAGAGAGGCTGATTTAGACTATGTGTTCCAGAAAAGTTAGGTTCTAGACATAATAAACCTCTCTGCCTTTGATCTCATATAGTAAGTGACTGTCTAGAGTAAATCCATTATCGTTGTTGACCCTGTATTCTATTTTAGCTTAAACCCAGTCAAGTTGGCTTTGTTTTTAACTCTAATTGACGTCTGATCTTTCTCCGTAACTTTAATTGTTACTATATATAGCTATGCTAACTTTCAGGGCTGCAGCACTCCATTTATGGGTCTTAAGTGTCACAGAGTTACTCAAAGTCCCAGGGAAATACCAGGTGATACACATATAGCTCAGGGTCTCAGAATCCAGAAATATATTTACAACTTCAGACTGAGTGTAGCTGCTATAAGGGTTTACAATCTAGGCTCCTATTTTCTTATTCGTATTATATGAGAGAGACCCTAGCATATTTGTTCTTTTGTTTCTGGCTTACTTTGCACAGCACGTTGTCCCCAAGGTTTATCCGGTTCATTGCATGTCTCTAGATGTCCTTCTATTTTGTAGCTACACCATATTCTATCATATAGATGCATCACAGTTTACCATTCTGCTTCTCAGTCATTGTATCCTGTGGTTCCCTCCATGAGATACTATTTTACACATTGAAAAATTAAAATAATTCTGATAACACCAAGTGTGGACAAAAATGTGGTACAATAAGAAGTCATACTTTGTTGATTAAAGTTTGAACAGATACAACAAAATCAAAGAATTATTTGGCTGAACTTAATGCTGAAAATGCACATACCCTATGTTTTAGCAATCCTGCTCCCGGATATGTACCTTAGAAAAATACTTCTATGCGTGAACAAGGAGATAAGGATAAGAATGATCATTGCAACATCATTTGAGTGTGAACAAAAGTGGAAATGATCTAACTGTTGGAATGGATAAATAAGGTATGGTTTATTCTTCCAATGGAATACAGTACAGCAGTTAAAATAAATGAACTACAGCTATCTTTATCAATATAATGAGTAAAAGAAAGTTGCAAAAATGGATGCTGTAAGATATAATTTATATAAATTTCAAAAGACACAAAGCAATGGTATATATTGTCAGGAAAACGAACATGTTTGTTAAAGTACAAAAAAATGCATGGAAATAATTCACAACTTCAAAATCATTATTACCTCTGAGGAAAGAGAGAAATGGGATGCCTTAGCTATATCTGTAATGCCTTGAAAGAAAGAAAAGAAGAAAGAAAGAAAGAAGTGGAGGGGGGGAGGGAGGAGGGAGGAAGTAAGGAAAAGAAAGAGAGAAAGAAAAAAAGAGAAATGTGGGAGGGAGGGAAGGAGGGAGGGAGGGAGGGAGAGAACCACAAAGCAAAAGAGGTGATAAAAAGGTGAGGATTCGGGTGCACGGGTGGTTCAGTGGTAGAATGCTCCACCCAGGTTTGATTATTCCTGGACCATGCACCTAAAGAAAAAAAAAAAAAGGAAAAAAAAGGTGGGATTCACTTAATGGGTTGTTGTGATGGCCAAATGAGCTCATAGGTGGCAAAGTGCTGAATGAAGGTTTGTTGTTTCCTCCTTGGGAGAAATACAGCCCTAGTAGCCTGTGAGCAGAGATTCGCCTTTCCAGCTCTCTGCAGTGTGAGGTTCCCATGCTCCCCACTGATACCCGTTACTCTCAGACAAGTTACTTAACCACTATAGGCCTCAGTTTCCTCATCTAAAATGTATATACGAAAAGTACCCACCTCCTAACGCTGTTGTGGAGGTTAACTAAGTTAATACAAAGTCCCTGGCTTAGAATACTCTACAAGGCTATTGCTGTTGTTAGTTGTTTTCATTACTGTTGTTAGGTATGCTCTACAGTTATATATAAGTTCTTTTTTCATTTCAACTTTAAACTCATAAGAACCTCACTTGGCATTCAAAATGCCCAGTTACTGAGAAGACCCAGCCTCTGCCCTGGAGGACCTAGATGAAGGGTGACAAACTCAAATTCCTGTAAGGGCCGGGCAGGTGATGCACTTAGTTCCAAGGTGGGGGGTAACAGACAGGAGGGCACCCTTTTCCTCTGGAAGGAGCAGTGGTTCCTGGTTGGGTATTGCCAAATAGGAATTCAGAGCCGAGGTTGCCACAGTTTTTTTTTAATTTTTCAAGAAAAACCGGATACTCCATTTTTTCCTGTAAAGTTTTTCACTTTTAAAAAAGTATTATGGGTGGGCCATGGTGGGTCAGCAGGCAAGAATGCTTGCCTGCCATACCAGAGGACCTAGGTTCGATTCCCGGTGCCTGCCCACGTAAAAAAAGAAAAAAGTATTATTAAAGCACAGTGTGAAATATCAGAAACAAATGACAAGTATCATGCCTCACTCATATAGACTAACTATAATATACAAACTCGGAAAATCGAAATCAAGAACATGGGTTATCAGGTTGGGGCCTATGGTAAAGGGTCCTAGATTGTAAGCTTTTTATGCAGTCACATATATTCTGGAGTTGTAATGGTTATTTCTAAATTCTGAGATGCTGAGCTATTTCTGTATAACCTGGTCATTACCTGGAACTTCAGGTATTTGTGTGACACCTGAGACTCAGAGTTAGAGCCCTGAAGCTATGAAAGCCAGCAGTACCCCATACAGGAACTGTTCAAAAAGTTGAAAAAGTGATCAGACTTCAAGTAGAGATATGAATAAAGCTGATCTGGATAGGACTAAGGTAAATCAGAATACAGGGTAAAGGACGATATGGTTTATGTTTTAAAACTTTAACTTCTGTGTGAGCCCAAAGGAAGAGATGTTTATTTAGTGCAAATTTTTTTCTTTGGTAGTACAATATCCAATTTAACTTGCATGGTCAGTTTATTCGAACATCATAATTACATGGAATCTTGAATAGGGAGTGAGATCTTGTTGGTTTGTCCAGGCTAGTGTGATGCCCCGCCTGATAAATCCCACAGTAGTTTGGGTAGAGAATAAAAAAGTATTTGCAAAGCCCCCCTGGAGGAACTGGGGAGAAAGGAGGAAATATTAAACTTCTTCACCTGGGGAATTCCTGATATTCTCACAAGCATTGGGGACAGCATGTTTAATCGGCCGAGTCCTTGATCTTGGGGCCTGCCCCTTTGAAACTTATTCCTGCAAGAGAAGCTACGCCTACTTGTATTTATACCTAAGAGTTACCCCAGAGAACCTCTTTTGTTGCTCAGATGTGGCCTCTCTCTAAGCCAACTTGGCAGGTGAACTCACTAGCTTAACACACCCCCCCAACGTGGGACATGACTCCCAGGGGTATAAATCTCCCTGGCAATATAGGACAGAAATCCTGGGATAAGCCAGGACCCAGCATCATGGGGTTGAGAAAGCCTTCTTGAGCAAAAGGGGGAAGAGAGAAATGAGGCAAAATAAAGTTTCAGTGACTGAGAGATTTCATACAGAGTCAAAAGATTATCCTGGAGGCTTTTCTTATGCAGTATATAAATATCCCTTTTTAGTTTATGGTGTATTGGAATGGCTGGAGGGAAATACCTGAAATTGTTGAGCTGTGTTCCAGTAGCCTTGATCCTTGAAGATGATTGTTTAAAGATAAGCTTTTAAAATGTGACTGTGTGATTGTGAAAACTTTGTGTCTGCTGCTCCTTTTATCCAGGATATGGACAGATGAGTAAAAAAAGTAAGGATAAAAAAATAAATATATAATGGGTGGGAATAAAAGGTAAAAAAATGAGTAGATTGAAATATTAGTGGTCTGATAGAGAGGGTTAAGGGGTATGGGATATAAGAATTTTTTCTTTTTTTCTGGAGGGATGCAAATGTTCTTTAAAAATGATCATGGTGATGAATATACAGCTATGTCATGGTATTATGGGCCACTGATTGTACACCTTGTATGGACTGTATGTGTGGGAAGATTTCCCAATAAAAATATTAAAAAAAAAAGATTCTGCCCTAAGAGGTCTGCAACTTCTACTTTCGCCACTTGGATCACCTCACTGCAGTCATCATGCTGTGAGAAAGCCCAAGCAGCCAGGCGAGAGGCCCTGACAGCAGCAGTGGCTGAACTTCCAGCTGGTAGCCAATGTCAAAAGTCTGCCAAGAGGGTGAGGCTGTTTTGGACCATTCAACCATTCCAATGCCCTGGCCAACATTATGTGAAGCAGAGCCACTAAGTCAACCTGCAAAATTTTTAGAAATAATAAATTGCTGCTATTTTGAGCAGTGATAGCTCACCACAACAGGCAGCATTAGCAAAAGGGTTCTTGTGCTACCTAGAAGAGTCAGAGGTAGCTTCATAGGCGTTCAGGTTTGGGCTGAGTCTTGAAAAAGGTATACGTTGTTTCGTTTTTGTATTTTGGAGGGGAGTCATTCACTTTCCAGATGGAGTGAAAAACATGCACATAACATGGACAATGAACAATGTGATGTGCTCAAGGATCCCCAAGTCAGTCAATTTTGTCAATTGGAACCTAAAGTACAAAGATGGGAGGGCTGGGGGATGATCTCTAACATTTCTCACGTGCTTACTATGTGCTAGACACTGTGCCACATAAGCATATAAATTACTAATTCTCTGTCTCATTTTATGCATGAGAAAGCTGAGGGCCAGAGAAATTAAGTAACTTGCCTAAGGTCACAAGCCAACAAATGGCAGAGCTGAACTTTGAAGCAGCTCTGTAAGGCCTGTGCTCATTCCACTATGTATAGTGACGTTACAGCTTCATATCCTGAAAAACCTTGTGTGCTGTGCAACAAGTGGAGATTTCCCCTGAAGGGAGAGGCAGCCATTAAGGAATTGTGACTTGGTGAGTGAGATGCTCTGATTTTCACTTCAGAAGCATCCTTCTGGTGGTTGTAAGGAACCTGGGCTGAAGAAGGGGCCATGAGATGAAGCAGAGGACCAGTAAGGAGGAGGCATCTCCAGGGGTCCAGGAAGGAGGTATCTGAGCAGAGCTGGGTTCCCTTCTCCTGGAGGCCGACACAGGCTTCCAAATGACCAGCACTGGGAGTTAGGTTCAGGGTTGAGAACCAGTATAAAGAGTCTCTCTGAAGTAGATGGAACATTGAGAGCTGTGTCATATCCTGGCAGGAAAAACAGATTCCAACCCTAGGACCCAAAGGTCCAGAAATAAGATTCAGGTCAGAGTCATTGAACCAAGAATTGGGAGCTGGAAGGAAGCAGGACCACAAGAGGAGCTCAGGAATGTGTAGGATAGATCCTGGGCAATGGGTCAAAACACCGGGGAGGGTTTGTGGTTCGCTTTATGAAGTTGGTGGTGGGGACTGGGAGGAAAGGGTCAGAAGCATATGGGCAAGCAGCAGCAGCGGGGTTGGGGAAGGGTTCAGACATGGTAAGGAGCTGGAAAGTAAAATCTCCAGGATTTGGCCATTAGAGCCTGGGGGAAGAGCAAGAGAATGCCCTGAGATGGCTCCCACGTTTCCAGGAGGGGCAACTGTTTGGTAAGCCCATCATTGGAATCAGGAAGAGTGGGAAAGGAGCAGGCTTGAGGGAAAGGATGAATTCAAATTTGGGAACAGTCAATGCTTACTTGATAGGTTTACACAGAAATATTACATTTGAAGTGGCTGAGGGACATTCAGCTGGAAAGATTCATGAAGTAGATTATCTGGAAGTGGAGGTTAAGAGAGAAATACTACTAGAAATACACATTTAGGAGTCACCAGCACAGCGTGCCCAAGCAAAATGTGTGGATGAGGAGCAGAGGTGCATGGACCTAATCAAGGATGCAGCCAATTTAAGAGTCTGAGAAGCATCAACCGGAGAAGTAGGAAGAGAAATGTGAGGGTGGCTTCTCAAAACTCAAGAGAGAAAAGACCTTCAAAAGGGTTGTCAAAAGGGTCAAATGGGTGGGCCACGTGGCTCAGCAGGCAGGGTTGTCACCTGCCATGCCCGGGTTCGATTTCCAGTGCCTACTCAAAAAAAGGGTCAAATGCTCCAGAGAAGAAAAGTGAAATGAAAACTAAAAAGTGCTATTCAAATCTGGCAATAAGAGCCGCTCATATTTACTTTAGTGAGAGCAGTTCCACTGCAGAGAGTAGTTGAGACAGAGACTTGATTGCAGTGAATTTTGAATTGAGGAAGTGTTTAGTTTTCTGTTGCTGTACAACAAACCAACCCAAACTTACTAGCTCAAAACAACTATTTACTATCTCATGGTTTCTGTAGGTTAGGAATTTAGGCAGGTCACAGCTGGGGCCTCTTGTCTCTTCTCTACAATATCTATTGAAAATGAACCAGAAAATTATTTTTGTCAAATCTTGAACTTGAATAGGTTCAGTTAAATCTCTGCAACTTCATATTCTTTATTGATTTAATTCCTCTTCAAACCATTGAGAATGTATGTGGTCTCTGTTTACACTTTCCCCAGTTAAAAAAAAATTAAGTAGACTGTTTCTTTGAATATATTCTATTTCTTTTTTATTTTTAGCCTATTTCTTTGAGCCTATTTTCAATCTATTCCGTTCCTATTTTCTATTTCTATCGTGATCTCAATTTGTACTCATTCTTAATGATCTAGGATTAAAACACAAAATATCATTGTAGTCAAAATGTACAAAAGTCAAGTGTCTTTTCACCAAAATATGTGAAGTAAATGTAAAAAAATTAAAACTTTAACAATTTTTCACATACATTTGCCCAATTATTTCTCTTCTAAAATCTTCAGTTATCTATTAAAATTAAAAGGAAAAAATAAATTACAGTTAATAAATATTTTAAACCAAACTAATTTAAAGAAAGCTGAAAGTTTTACTTAATTTTTGAAATTTTTATTAAATTTCGTTAGTTTTAAAAAAATCAAACTATTCTCAACTGGCATTCTACATCCATCTAATCACCAATACAGAAAATCAGTAACATACTTACACAAGTTATGTCTAGACCTACACGCATACAAATTAGAAAAATTTTATTAGAGTAGTTGAAGGTTTAGAGAAAAATCGTGCAGAAAGTTCAGAGTTTCCATATACCTCCTGTTCTAGTTTGCCAGCTACCGGAATGCAAGATACCAGAAACAGAATGGCTTCTAAAAAGAGGAATTTAATAAGTTGCAAGTTTACAGTAGTTCTAAGACTGAAAAAATGTCCCAGTTAAAGCAGGTCAATAAAAATGTCCAAATTAAGGCACCAAGAAGAGGTTACCTTCACTCAAGAAAGGCCAATTAAGTTCAGGGTTTCGTTCTCAACTGGAAAGGCTCATGGCGAAAATGGCGGCATCTGCTAGCTTTCTCTCCTGGCTTCCGGTTTCATGAAGTTTCAGCAAGGGTGTTTTCCTTCTTCATCTCCAAAGGTCTCTGGCTGTGTGGGTTCTGGTAGTTCTCGTGACTATCTTGTCATTCTCAGGCTTTCTCCAAAATGCTTCCTCTTTTAAAGGATTCCGGTAAACTAATCAAGACCCACCTGGAATAGGTGGAGTCACATCTCCCTCTAATGAAATGTTAATACCCACAAGTGGGTGAGTCACATCTCCGTGGAGATAACTTAAATTCCCAACCTACATTATTGAATAGGGATTAAAAGGAAAGACTGCTTCTACAAATGGGTCAGGATTAAAACATTGCTTTTCTATGGTACATGATCCTTTCAAACCAGCACACCTCCCTAAATACAGTAATAGGAACGTAATAGTAATAAGAATTATTTAATATTGAAAAATGTTTTCTCAACCATCACGTGCAACTGTTGTGAATGCAGCACTAATTTCTTAGTATTTGGGGATCATGAAATGATACCTCTAGAACGTGAATAGAAGCTGTACAAAAAATGGATATTCAACAGTATTGGGAAATGATGCTTTATCATGCTACTATGAAGTAAGTATTTTCTCTTACCTAAATGCTTTCATTGCTTAAGTCCTCCTCACACTCCAAAGCAGTGGGTGGCTCAGAAGTTGTCAGAAACACAACTTCAAACTTTCACGGCATTAGATTGTAGTCACTTTTGTTTCCAAGATACAGGGCAAGGGATGGCAAAATATTTTCCCCTGGGGCTTGAATGGTGTTAATTATGAAAGCAGATGTTTAGGGTTTCAGGTTGTGCTGTGCCAGTACTGAGGGCTAGATCCCAGGTGGCATAAGCACCCAGGTGTCCCTTAATAAATGTTGTGCATGACAAGTTGTTTTGCGATAGATGGAGCCCCCCAAGCATGTGGACCAGGCCAGCGCCTCCCCTGTCCATATCATCAGAGGATGATAGTGCTTATGAAGGGAGATCATGATGTCAGTTTTAAATATGCTAAGTTTGTGGTACCTTTGTGACACCCAAATAGGGATGCCTGGTAGGTAGTTAGATATACAAATCTGTAGATTGGAGGAAAGACATAAATTTGAGAGCAATTAATGGATAGAAACTAAAGCCTTGATACAGGCATGATCCCCTGAGGGGACTGTGGAGTGAGAAGAGGACGGTGTCAAGGCTAAACTTAATGAACTGCATATGGCCGGATAGAGCAGGACAAGCCAATGAAGGAGAGATGGAGCAGCCAAGGCGTGGGGGAAAGCAGAGGCCGAGTCTCTGCAGCCAAAGAAAGTGCTTCAAGAAAGAATAGGTCAACAACATTGATTATTGGTGGAAGGTCAGGTAAGAGTGGGGTCTAGACAAGAAGGCTGGGTTCTCCGGGGTCACTGAGAACCTCATTGCTACACCTCAGGCCAGTTACAGCTTCTCTAATGAGAGTGTGCCTCACTCTGCACCAACAGCACAAGATGTCCATGCTAGGAATGCAGAACAACCTCCACAAAGAGAACCCCCCTGAACCCAATGATTCCAGAAAGAGGGAAGAAAAAGGAAAGGCAGAATCAGGGTGTCTTCATGTGGAGGAAGACAACAGTACAAGTGCATTTGTGTCCGGTTTGCCTCCAGACATTATGATGGATGAACTTATACAACCTATGTCCAAATGTGGCAGTATTATGACAGATTTTCAGCCAGAATAATTTAAGATCAAGCTAAAAAAAGGAGAAATCTTAAAGGAGATGGGCTTTGTTCTTACTTGAAGAGGGCTGTTATCTGTGAGTCTTGCATTAAACTTTTAGATGAAGATGAAATTAGAGGCTACAAATTGCCACGTCGAGGTGGCAAAGTTTCAATTCAAGGGGGAACATGACACCTCCAAAAAGAAGTGCAAAAGACCACAAGAAGCAGCTGTCTCTACAACAAAAGATTTGGATTGGAAATCTTATGGGAGAGCTGGGCCATCCCGAATGTGCTATGAGTGAGCGCTATCATCAAACATCTGTTTCATCCTATGGATTTTGAGGGGCAAGGAGTGGAGATATACATAGAAGAAAGTGAATCAGAAAGAGGCTTGCTTTTGCTTGTTTTTTTTAATTATTTTTTTATTTATTAATTTTTTAATTTTTAAAAAATTTAACAACAAACACAAACATTCTTAAAATATGATCATTCCGTTCTACATATATAATCAGTAATTCACAATATCATTGCATAGTTGCATATTCATCAACATGATCATTTCTTAGGACATTTGCATCAATTCAGAAAAAGAAATAAAAAGAAAACAGAAAAAAATTCATACATACCATACCCCTTACCCCTCCCTTTCATTGATCACTAGCATTTCAATCTACTAAATTGATTTTAACATTTGTTCCCCTATTATTTATTTTTATTCCGTATGTTTTACTGGTCTGTCAAGAAGGTAGATAAAAGGAGCATCAGACACAAGGTTTTCACAATCACACAGTCACATTGTGAAAGCTATATCATTATACAATCGTCTTCAAAAAACATGGCTACTGGAGCACAGCTCCACATTTTCAGGCAGTTCCCTCCAGCCTCTCCATTATACCTTAACTAAACAGTTGATATCTCTTTAACGCATAAGAATAACCTCCAGGATAAAGTCTTGACTCTGGAATCTCTCAGCCACTGACACTTTATTTTGTCTCATTTTGCTACTTTTGTTTTGCTTTGTTAAGAGGAAGAGGCTTGAATGGGCTTAAATACTGATGTCAAGAATATAGAGTGAGAGAGGAGCAAAAATGTTTATCAATCAAGTAAGTGTCTTGAGAAGGCAACAGGAAATGGGATGCAGAAAGTGGGTGGAGGGCCTGACCTCCGGCAGGAGGAGGGCAGTCTTCTACTTCAGAGGTTCTCTAAGTGGGGTCTCAAACCAGCAGCACCAGATGTCACCTAGAAAGTGGTTAGAAATGAAAATCCTTGGGTTCCTCTCCAGACCTACTGAATCAAAAACTTGTTTTCACACACCTTCCTGGCAATTATGATGCACACCCAAATCAAAGAACCATTTATTCTAGCACGAAGAAACAAAGGGAGGGTGAGCCCAGATGCAGCAAGGGTGTGGATTTGGAGGTGGTGAAGGGAAGAGCTCCCCTCTGATGGCTTCGATTTTCCCTGTGACATAAGAAATGAGATCATCAACTGCAAATGAGGGGAGAGGCAGAGAGAAGAGCCTCATAGCTGCAAGGATCATGCAGATTTAAAATAGCCATCAAGCAGAGTACTGTGGTTGGATTGCTCAGCAATGCTGGGAGCCTTGTTAGGGCTGATGACCCAGAATGAGAGGTGGGAGCCATTTCCTAGTTGTGTGACTTCCTTTAACTCATTTTAGATGTGAAAGCAAAATCCTAGGGAAAAAAAAAAGATCATTGGGCTTATCCAAGATTGGGGTCTTGCCACATAGGTGCAAAAGATGAAAATACAGAGGGGTGCGGGAGTTTGGGATATTGTTGTTGAAATGAAGGACTAAGGAATCAAAGTTGGCTAGAGAGGGGAGTAAAGACAGGAAGGGGCAGGCAGGTGGGAAGAAGGGGGGCATCATTGATCTGGAGGTCCCAGATCACTCTAAACAATGGTTGTGAGGGGAGGAGATAAGATTAGGACATGGAACTAAGAGCAGGATGCTTGAATGAATGATTCTTGAGGAAGGGCAACTTCGGGTGACATGGTCCAGGATGTGAAAATGGAATGGGTAGCTAGGCCCTCCTAAGTCATAAAGTTGCTGGGAAGGCAAGTGAGGAATGGGTCTTCCATGTGGACCATGAAGTCTCCCAGTGGGAGGACTCGCTGGGAAGAGAGAAAGTCAGTGTGTGCCAGGGTCCTTCTGGAGAGGTCTGATAGCAGCAATGAGAAAGGGAGACGATAGTCCAGCCCCAATGGCTGATCCTTGGAAGAAGAGGATTATTTTAAGCTAGAAATTGGGGGATAAGGGAGAATAGTCTGGAAGCAGCAAGGAAAGCATCCTCACCTCTAAGAAAATAAACAGCTCTCATTTCAGAAGGCTGCAGGGGACGGGTGCCCTCCAGGGAGAGTTGAATTTCAGTTAAGGCCGGGCAGTGAAGGGGGCATTCCAAGGAGATGTTCTGGGGATGAGGGAGCTTGCAGTTCATTAGAGGGCATGAAGGCAGGTTAGGGAAGGGACAAACGGAGGGTCGCAGCAGGGTCAGAAATTACAAAGAGAGTGTTGTGAGGACCACGGTGTAATGAGTAGAAGCAATAGGGAGTTTCCATTTTCACCATTAAATGATAAAAACAGGGATGGGAGGCAGGCTGGATTTAGTTAGGTCTATTGGAGACTGTCATGTAAAAAGTGGTGGTTAAGGATGTAGCCCCTGGTACCAGACCTGCCAAATTTAAACCCCTGTTTTTCATGTCTATAATCTTGGGCAAGAGTCTCAGGGCCTCAATTTCCTCTTCTGTAAAGGAGCATACCCATCTCATAGGTCTACTGTGAGGATTCAATGACTTAGTGTGTTAAACATTTAATATGGAGCCTGAATAATCAATTCAGGTATGTCTGGTGACAGTGGCAGCCTGGACCTAGCAGCGGCTCTGTGACCTGTGAGAGAGAACTTGGCATCTTCACTCCCCTGGATCCTGCCCCTGTGCTGGGCAGGACACACAAGCAGCAACAATTGGGATGGCAATAATAAGATTGATGGGCAGTTGCAAATGCAAAAATTGTACAGAAACATCAAGGAACAAAACACCCAGGAAGAACCCGATGGAGAATATGACTTTTTGAGATGCAGGCGGCTGACACCTTCTACGAGAAGGATCTAGACAAGAAGGCTGGGTTCTCCAGGGTCACTGAGAATCTCATTGCTACACCTCAGGCCAGTTACAGCTTCTCTAATGAGAGTGTGCCTCACTCTGCACCAACAGCACAAGATGTCCATACTAGGAATGTAAAGGAACCTCCACAAAGAGAAGCCCCCTGAACCCACTGATTCCAAAAAGAGGGGAGAAAAAGAAAAGGCAGAATCAGGGTGTCTTCATGTGGAGGAAGACAACAGTACAAGTGCATTCGTGTCCGGTTTGCCTCCAGACATTATGATGAATGAACTTACACAACCTATGACCAAATGTGGCATTATTATGACAGATTTTCAGCCAGAAGAATTTAAGGTCAAACTATATAAAGATAATCAGGACTGGGTTCCAGTGCCAAGATGGCAGCTTAGTGAGGCGTGGGATCTAGTTTGTCCTCCAGAACAGCTAGGAAATAGCCAGGAACAGAACAGGACAATTGCTGGGGCCACATCAGTGACCAGACAAAGATAATCAAGGAAATCTTAAAGGAGATGGGCTTTGTTCATACTTGAAGAGGGCTGTTATCTGTGAATCTTGCATTAAAACTTTCAGATGAAGATGAAATTAGAGGCTACAAAGTGCACGTCAAGGTGGCAAAGTTTCAATTCAAGGGGGAACATGACACCTCCAAAAAGAAGTGCAAAAGACCACAAGAAGCAGCTGTCTCTATAACAAAAGAGTTGGCTTGGAAACCTGGCAGGAAAGCTGGGCCATCCAGAATGCACTATGAGTGAGTGTTATCATCGAGTATCTGTTTCATCCTATGGATTTAGAGATATCCGTTGGTACTGGATGAGATCAGAGAAGACGGATCTCATTTGAGTAGTGTGAAAGTTTGGACAAATCAAGAAGATCTTGCTCTGTGGTGCAGCCTCTGTGTCCTTTAGGAACACAGAAGCCTCTGATTATTGTATTCAACCCTCCGTGGAAGGTACTCTGGTGGCCATTAGATCACTGCCCAAGCATGAGGTGGAATTACAATGATCAGGTTGAGAAGACCTCAAGAGAAAGGGAGGAAAGGCTGAAAGGATAGGAGGCTTTCAGTGTCCCTGAGGCCTTGAGAGGCTTTCCACCTTCAAATTCCATCTGCACTTTATAAATGCTTCTAGAGGAAGACATTGACCACTCTTTTACCCTCAAAGCTGAAGTCTACTCTCTCTCTCCATAACTCTCCATTTATGTCACTCTTCCCAAGTCAGAAACACTCATCAGAGGTCAACTCAAAGGACATGGCTTGGATCCGTTGACCTGAATTCAAGCAATGAATTTGGAAGAGAAGGACTCATTTGTAGGAGCATAACAATCTCTCATATCACAGTTGGGAATATGGAGACTAAAGAATCACTGCCCTAGTTGATTTCTAACACATCCCCTCACAGTTATTCAGCCAAACTCTAGCCTAGGTGCTGCTGTGAAGGGATTTTGCAGATGTAATTTAAGTCCCAGATTGGTTGGTCTTGAGCTAAGTACAAGGTAGACTATGTGGTGTGGGTCTGACGCATTCACATCTGAGGCCTATAACAATGGTTAACCCTCCATCTGGTACAGAGATTGCAAGATGTACAGAGAAGAAAACACATTTCTACAGTTGGAGACCTCTGTACTCACCAGAAATCCAGCAGCTTAGACTAAGTGTCAGCACTCTGCAGACACTTCTTGCAAGAGAAAACTTGGAAATAAAAATGAAGATGCTAACACTTCAAAGCAAAATTATTAGAAGTCCTTGAAAAGTAAAGGAGGAAAAAGAAACTCAGGGCTCAAAGAAGCCTTCGTGCCAGGTAATTAAACACTGGAGTGACCAAGAAATCCAGAGTTTTCTTGAAGAATGGAAATTCCTTAAGCATACAGGACGTCTGGGAATGAGGAACAGGAATAATTACCAAAAGCAATTCTCAAGGTGCTGAAGCACATAATGTGTGAAGAGCTGGTGGCAATGACTACAGAGGCTAATAAGTTTGTAGGACTTATACTGAACTAGTAATGAGGCTAACTAGAGGCCAAGGAGCAAACCCTTGGCCTGACCTTACAGAAAGGGTCGATGCAACATCTTCCTGAGATGTCTCCCCTGTGCAGGTGTGGCAGGACCTCCCAGCTCCTAATTACCAGCTGTAGGCATGGCTCATCCATCAGCCCTCTGAGGAGCTGTTGTGTATGCCCCCCACATATCATCTACAATGAGGATCCTCAGGTACCTGGATGGGAGCCCTGGATCTGAGCCCTCCATGGACTCCATATCCTCCATGCCTGTCTGCTGTGTTTCTCCCACCAAAACCCATCACCCAGCAGCAGTGGTCAACCTCCTCTGACTCTGATCCAGATCCTGAACTTAAATTTGAAACCTGATCCTAATTCCATTTGAGAGACAAAGGTATATCGCATTTACATATACTCATGACTCCTCATCCCCCAAACTAATGCAATATATCCAAAATCATAGGTTAAAATATTCAAAACAGCTCTTCCCATAACCGGCCTGAGGTGATCGCTAAAAATGGTTAGCTATTCACTTGACACAGAAAACCCTACAAAATCATGCAAATCAAGAGGTTCAAATCTTCGTGTTCACTTTAAGAACACCCGAGAAACTGCTCAGGCCATCAAAGGTATGCATATTCGAAGAGCCACCAAGTATCTGAAACATGTCACTTTATAGAAGCAATGTGTTCCATTCCGTTGTTACAATGGTGGTGTTGGTAGGTGTGCCCAGGCCAAACAGTGGGGCTGGATGCAGGATCAATGGCCCAAAAAGAGTGCCGAATTTTTGTTGCACATGCTTAAAAATGCAGAGAGTAATGCTGAACTTAAGGGTTTAGATGTAGATTCTCTGGTCATTGAGCACATTCAGATGAATAAAGCCCCTAAAATGCGCCGCAGGATTTACAGAGCTCGTGGTCGGATTAACCCATACATGAGTTCCCCTTGCCACACTGAGATGATCCTTACTGAAAAAGAACAAATTGTTCCTAAACCAGAAGAGGAGGTTGCACAGAAGAAAAAGATATCCCAGAAGAAACTGAAGAAACAAAAACTTATGGCTCGGGAATAAATTCAGTTTAAAATAAATGCAAATGAAAGTTAAAAAAAATATTAAAAACAAAATTTGACAAAGTTAAATGGAAAAGCAGAGAAATCCATATTCATGGTGAAAACTTTGACACACTTTTCTCAATAACTGATAATTAAAAAAAAACAGGGAAAAATCAATAAGGTTATTGAGCATCTGAACATCTGAAGAAGACAATTAACAAACTTATCCTATTTAACAAATATAAAATGCTGTCCTCACTAACAAATGTACCACACCAATACTATAGGTCAATAATGGCGGGGGGCGGGGGGAGGATAAGGAGTATGGGAGGATTGGGGCTTTATTTTTATTTCTTTTCTGGAGTAATTAAAATGTTCTAAGATTGACCATGATCAATGTGATGAACAAATTTCTGATGATACTGTGAGGCAACTTTGGATGGTTTGTATGGTGTGTGAATATAGCTCAATAAAATTGCATTAAAAAAACATTGTCCTCAACATCAAAAGAATACACAAATCTTATTTGCTAGAATTACCTTCTGCTAAAAAAAAAAACAGGATAAAAAAACAAAAAACTTTTAAAAAATTACTTTATGCTAGGGTACAGAACAAGCTTCAAAAACATTTCAAATGATTTAAACCATTTAGTGTATATTCTCTGTGTTCTAGTTTGCTAGCTGCTGGAATGCAATATACCAGAAACAGAATGGCTTTTAAAAGGGGAAATTTAATAAATTCCTAGTTTACAGTTCTAAGGCTGAGAAAATGTCCCAGTTACAACAAGTCTATAGAAATGTCCAGTCACAGGCATCCAGGGAAAGATACCTTGGTTCAAGAAGGCCGATGAAGTTCAGGGTTTCTCTCTCAAGTGAAAAGGCACATGGCGAACACAGTCAGGGCTTCTCTCTCAGCTGGAAGGGCACATGGTGAACATGGCATCGTCATCTGCTAGTTTTCTCTCCTGGTTTCTGGTTTCATGAAGCCCCCTGGGAGGTGTTTTCCTTCTTCATCTCCAAAGGTCGCTGGCTGGTGGACTCTCTGCTTCATAGTATTGCTCTCTCTGAATCTCTCATTCTCCAAAATATTTCCTCTTTTGTAGGACTCCAATAAACCAATCAAGACCCACCCAAATGGGTAGAGCCACGTCGTCCCTTAATCCAGTTTAACAACCACTCTTGACTAAATCACATAATCCAGGGAGATGATCTCATTACAGTTTCAAACATACAGTATTGAATAGAGATTATTCTACCTTTATGAAATGGGATTTATATTAAAACATGGCTTTTCTTAGGGGGCATACTTCCTTTCAAACCAGCACACTCTGAAAGCTAGAAATCAGTAATAAAATAATAAGAAAATATTGAACTCCTTGGATATCAAGGAATATATTTATAAATGATCCTTGGATTAAAGAAGATAGTACAATAGAAATTAGAAAATCTTCTGAACTGAATAATAATAGAGGTAAAATATCAAAATTTAATAAGATACACTTGAACAGTATTTTGAAGGAAATTTATACCATTAAATCCGTATGTTAGAAAGGGAAGCTGAAAATCAATGATTTGAGATTTATCTTGAGACACTAGGAAAAGTTTAGCATATCAAATTCCGTTAGAGCAAATAGAAGAAATGAGATTAAATCAATAAAATAGAAAAATAAATATTTAATGAAGTCAACAAAGCGTGTGCGTTTTGTGTGTATGGAGGGAGTGTACACACAAATAAACAGAGCCTGGAATGGAGGAAATGCTCAAATGTGGCAGCTTCCTTGAGTAACAATAATGTAGCTGACTTAGGGAGTGTGGCTTGATGCTTTCTCTAGGGCAGCTGGCCTAGGAGCTCAGCAAACCCACCCTGGTTGGAATAGGTGAGAACTGTGATGAGGAGCTGAGGAGGGGAAAGGGAAGTCCTGAGGGGCTACATGTATGTGTGTAAGCCACAAAGGGTTAACCCCCTGTGCTCAGTGGCATACCAAGCTGGGTGGGCTGGGGGGGACTAACTCCTTCTTCTACCCAAGGGAGGAGTATTTTATCACTGGCCTTGTTTAGAATTGCTGGTGCATGGTGACAACAAAAAGTTGGCTTTTGTATTGTTTTAAAGTTCTCTATAATGCATCCCCTAATTGCCTGCACCCAGGGCGACTCTCCCTGGGCCCTGTCCTTGGTAAACTGCTCAGTGTGGGCCCATGTGAATAAATAGTCACGTTCCTTTACCAGATTATGAGGGGTTGGGGGGTGGTAAGGGCCCCAAAGTGAGGTTTATTTTGCACCTAGTATCATAATTTTGTGCAATATAGCTTTGTACAAGATATGTCTCCTAAATATTTAGTGAATGAATGAATAATTGAATTGAGTAATAAATAAAGGAGCCAGAAAATATTGGCAGAAATTCCACCAGCAAACATTTAGTTTAAACATGAATAGAGCCTTCCCAATGACCATGGCTGTAAATTAATGCAAAACAGGAAACTATATCCTCTCATTGGAGATGTAGAAGTTCTTAACCTTGTTATGCCACGCTCCCCTTGGGCAGTGTGGTGTAGCCCAGGGATCCACAGACAAAAGTTTTCAACTACATAAAATAAAACACATAGGATTACCAAGGAAA
Organism: Myrmecophaga tridactyla; assembly: GCA_004026745.1. Lineage (NCBI taxonomy): Eukaryota > Metazoa > Chordata > Mammalia > Pilosa > Myrmecophagidae > Myrmecophaga > Myrmecophaga tridactyla. The sequence goes on along the minus strand of PVIY010016800.1, from coordinate 27,115 downwards.
ACAGTCCTACTGAAATAGTTTTTAAACTGAAAAACAAATTGGCGATGTAAAATCTAGTGGTGATTCTAACAAATATCATCATTACAAAGTAATTACAAAGCAGACAGGACATTTTGAAATTTCTGCAACAACTGGAAGGTGATACTAGTGAGTTTAGGGTCTACACTTATCATAGAAAGAAATGCTATATTTCATTTAGAGGTTAGTAAAAATAAAGTGTAATTTTTCCCCATCCTCATTCATAGACTCTTTGGCATCCTAGGTTTAGGGCTCTGAATTAGAGTGAGCGATGTCTCAGAGTGGAAAGGAAGTGATCAGGCTCCCTGTCTACAAGCCTTCTGGACAGTAGGAGGAACCTCTCCCAGCTTCATATTCAGACCTAACTTCCCCACCGGACTTTCCTCAAAAACCTTGTCTCAGGGGTCAGGGAGTAGGAACTCCCCACACACCTCCTTTGCTGCCATCTGAACCACTACCAGAGGCTCTCCCATTATCCAAAGCCCCCCAAGAATGTGACACTTGAAGAAAGGATGGGGAGAAAACCTGGTACTCAAGGACATCATTCTCCAACTATTTGGGTGGAAGCATCAAAGGATTCCACTGCCTGAAAGCCTGGGTCAGTCTGGAAAGGAAAATTAATAGGCCTTCAGCACAGCTGTATCATCATTCCCTAGGCAGATGTTTGCCTTTCCCGGCTTATGACGACAATGGCATCTTATGTGTTTAAGGTGAGAGAGCCCAAAGACAGAGAACATGGGTTGTGGTATCAGGAACCTAGAAGACATGCTTCTTCAATGGGACACACAGCACGTAAGTCAGGGAAGGCACCAGGGAGCAGTGCTTACTGTCAGATGCCCTTCAAGTCACAACATGGGGGTATTAGTTAGGGTTCTCTAGAGAAACAGAATCAACAGGGAACACTTGCAAATATAAAATTTATAAAAGTGTCTCACGTGACCACAGGAACGCAGAGTCCAAAATCCACAGGGTAGGCTGTGAAGCCGATGACTCCGATGGATGGCCTGGATGAACTCCACAGGAGAGGCTCACCAGCCGAAGCAGGAATGGAACCTGTCTCCTCTGAGTCCTCCTTAAAAGGCTTCCCGTGATTAGATTTAGCATCACCAATTGTAGAAGACACTCCCCTTTGGCTGATTACAAATGGAATCAACTGTGGATGCAGCTGACGTGATCATGACCTAATCCTATGAAATGTCCTCATTGTAACAGACAGGCCAGCACTTGCCCAATCAGATAAACAGGTACCACAACTTGGCCAAGTTGACACGTGTCCCTAACCATGACAGTCCACCCCTTGTCAACTTGGCACCCATACATATATCACCTTAAACCATACTTAATTTCCAAATGAAAACAAATAAGCACACATTTTTTTTCTTTTACCTAACAATACTCAACTGTCCTGCATATAACTGGAAACACATTAAATCTCTCCAGAATAGGGTGCAAATCCTTGGGCAACATTCATTCTTAAACTTGATATCTTACAACTTAAATAGTATAACATGAACAAAACAGCATTCCTCTCCTCATTTCTATAACTGATCACATGGTTGAAGTTCATATTTATCACTACCTTCTTCCACTACCCATTCCATGTTCCCTTTATCCTCAGCAAGCACTTCAGCTGGCCATGGTTCTTTGCCAAGTTGACCTGGCTACAGCCACTGCTGAGTGCCCAATCTGCCAGCAGCAGAGACCCACACTCATTCCTGGAGTTTCAGAGCCATTAGTAGTCCTGCCTGGATTGTGTTGTTGCAGTTTTCCATTGATTTTAATCACAGGGCATGGTAGTACTAATAGACGCCCTAGGGGATCTCCTATATTCCAAGAAAACTCTTCTTTATCTCCATTATGTAGTTGCAGTCCTACTTCCTTCTGATAGTCAGGTCAATTACCCCAGACAATAATGTAATCCCCTTTTTGGCTTGTTGATCCAGAGGCATAAGTAGCACAAAGTAAACAGGTGGCAATCTTAACTTCCAGTTCAGTGGTATCATTGTTGTTTCTCCTGGAGGAAACACACCCCGTTTTGGAACTAAAACCTTTAGACCAGCAGAACTCAGGGTAGCAGGGACAGGAAGCAAAAATTTTCCTACTGGATCACCAGGGGTAATAGTGAATGGTACCACACCCATTTCCACCCCTTGGTTCCTGGACCCATGGATCCTGGCTATGGGAGAAACAGCACCATACAGCGGATGCTGATTCAGAGCATACAAAGCTTCCTGGAGAACATTACCCCAGCCTTTCAAGTTTTTGCCACCTAGTTGGCACCGTAATTGAGTTTTCAAAAGGCCATTCCACCGTTCTATCAATCTAGCTGCTTCTGGATGATGGGAACATGGTAAGACCAGAGAATTCCATGAGCATGTGCCCATTTCCTCACTTCATTTGCTGTGAAGTGTGTTCCTTGATCCAAAGCAATGCTATGTGGAATACCATGACGATGGATAAGGCATTCTGTAAGCCCACGGATGGTAGTTTTGGCAGAAGCATTAC
>PVIY010016800.1:0-24492 GCA_004026745.1 Myrmecophaga tridactyla | reverse complement strand
CAAACCCATATCCAGAGTATGTGTCTATTCCAGTTAGAACAAATCGCTGCCCCTTCCACGCAGGGAGTGGTCCAATGTAATCAACCTGCCACCATGTAGCTGGCTGGTCACCTCGGGGAATGGTGCCATATCGGGGGCTGAGTGTGGGTCTCTGCTGCTGGCAGATTGGGCACTCAGCAGTGGCTGTAGCCAGGTCAGCCTTGGTGAGTGGAAGTCCATGTTGCTGAGCCCATGCATAACCTCCATCCCTACCAACATGACCACTTTGTTCATGAGCCCACTGGGCAATGACAGGAGTTGCTGGGGAAAGAGGCTGACTGGTATCCACAGAACGGGTCATCGTATCCACTTGATTATTAAAATCTTCCTCTGCTGATGTCACCCTCTGGTGGGCATTCACATGGGACACAAATATCTTCATGTTTTTAGCCCACTCAGAAAAGTCTATCCACATACTTCTTTCCCAGATTGCTCGTTAGTAGTGTATATAAACACTAATAATTTTTGCTTGTTGATCTTGTTTCCCACTGCTTTGCTGAACTCATTTATTAGTTCTAGTACCTTTGTTTTTGTTTTTCAGGACTTTCTAGATATACATTCATGTCATCTGCAAATACTGAAAGTTTTGCTCCTTCCTTTTCAATTAGGATCTTTTAATTTTTTTTTCTTGCCTAACTGTTCCAGTTAGAACTTCTGGCACAATGTTGAATAACTGGTGACAGAGTGTATCCTTGTCTCATTCAGGATCTTAGAGCTTTCAGTCTTTCCCCATTGAGTCTGATGTTTGCTGTGGTTTTCCATATATGCCCTTGTTATGCTGAGAAAGTTTCCTTCTGTGCCTCTCTTTTGATGTGTTATTATGAAAGGATGCTGAATTTTGTCAAATGCCTTTTTTTTGTGTCAAGATGATTGTATTAGTTAGGGTTCTCTAGAGAAACAGACTCAACAGGGAACACTTGCAAATATAAAATTTATAAAAGTGTCTCACGTGACCGCAGGAACGCAGAGTCCAAAATCCACAGGGTAGGCTGTGAAGCCGATGACTCCGATGGATGGCCTGGATGAACTCCACAGGAGAGGCTCACCAGCCGAAGCAGGAATGGAACCTGTCTCCTCTGAGTCCTCCTTAAAAGGCTTCCCGTGATTAGATTTAGCATCACTAATTGCAGAAGACACTCCCCTTTGGCTGATTACAAATGGAATCAACTGTGGATGCAGCTGATGTGCTCATGACCTAATCCTGTGAAATGTCCTCATTGCAACAGACAGGCCAGCACTTGCCCAATCAGATAAACAGGTACCACAACTTGGCCAAGTTGACACATGTCCCTAACCATTACAGTGGGAATAAAAAGGAACTAATGTTTCCTGAGGACTCCCTCTGTCAGGAGCTGTACATTTTTTATCTCATTTATTCATTACAACTCCTCCTCCATTAGGTAGGTGCTTTGTTTCGCTTCTCAAAAAATATTTTTTACCAAATTAAACAACAACAACAACAAAATGGAAACAAGAACAAGGGCTTGGCCTTTGCTCTAATACCATAATTTTTAAACTTGCATTTTCATAAACTTCCTCCAAAGGAGATGCAGGCCAACTGCTGCTCAGAGGAACATGGTCAGGACGTGTAGTTGGAGCAGGACACATGTGTTCTCCATCACACACACACACACACACACACACACACACTCACACAGATGCTATTTTTCTCTAAGCCATACTTGGTCTTTCTCCAGCAACTTCTCTTAGACTTGTACTTAATATTACTATTTTGCACTTGGAATTTATTGAGGCAATAAACACTTTTGCTTTTGCTTCTTTATAAGAAACTGCTTAATCTTTATATTCTTATGGGAAGACAAGCTAACTACATATTCCACAATGGTCAGAGAAGAAATCAGACATTAATCAAATTGATACACAGAGGGTTACATGGTTATAACTGATGAAATTGGGACTTGAGTACATAGACTTTCATTGGATTTTGACATCTAGAATCTATTCCCCATTTTTCTAGTAGAGGGATCCCATTTTTACATGGGATCGAGGGGCCCTGCCCTCTCTCAGCCTAAGGTCTGCACACGACCAAAGCTAGGCCAACTGGAGTTGTCTCCCTGCAATTTGACCCAAGGTAACTGATTCTAATGGAAGCACTGACCATTGATCCCTGCCACCCAAATCCCAGAAATATCCTGGCTCCTGTCCTTTCCAAAGCCTGCCTGCTCAGCTTTCCTTCGGTTCTGTGTATCTTTCCAATAATTGACTCTTATTTCTTAGAGTGAATTTGTTGCTTCTGCATAGCCAGTTCCCTCCTCAGCTCCATAGCTCCCAATCTAAGTCATCGAACAAGGGGTGAATGTGGTGTTGAGCTCATTACATATTCAAGCTTATGAAACAGGATGAACATCTCCTTTTAGACCTGGAGCATAAATTCAATGAGATGAATTATCTGCTCTATGAGATCAAGGACTTTTATTCTCTACTGAATCCCTAGTGCCTGTCATGGGACACAGAGAAGGGGATCAAGATGAGTGCTGAATAAAGTATCTGAAAACACTCTGTAAACTCTAATATGTGGCATGAATAGTTGTGTCTACTGTCCCCAGGATGAGGAGAGCTGATTTCTATTCTTCCACTCAAAGTTTTGTCTTGATCCTGCTTTCTCTATTTTTCCTTGAATCTCTTCATTGAATTTGACTACTTTATGTTGAAACCCAACCAACTCACCTGCTCTTCCTAATGCCTAATTTTCTTGAAATCAGAAAAGCCATCCTTCTTAAGTAGAGGGTAGGTGGGTTCATATTTATCTTTCTTTTGTCCTCATGGCATATAACCCCATTCAATAGCTCTGACAATGATGCTGAGGTGGGATGCCCTGCAGAGACATACTGTTGAGCACTGAGTATTTCCTAGCTGATTTCCTAAAAAATCAGCTGAGGGAAGGTGAAGGCCTAGAGGAGGAGAAATAGAACTATATTTCTTTAAAGGATAGAACTCCTTGAATAGATTGGGTGACTGTTACAGCCCATGGGGACACTTCCAAGTCCTTCCTCCATGTCTTTAAGTAAAGACAGGGAGGAACCTCTGTCCCAGATTGACACCAGTTTTAGCAGAAAGAAGGAGGATATTGGCACAGCTCTGTCCTAGGGAGTAATTTCAACTACTTCTTGACCTGTAAGTCAAGTATGCTGTCATCAGCAAAAAGAAAGAAGTTAGGTAGAAATTTGAAGGTCGTGCGTTACGACGCCGCATCTAAGGCACAGGATTGAGGATATTTAGGCTAAAGGAAAAGTCCCGCAGCAGCTTCAGCCTAAGGAGCTCGGGAGGTAGCTTTCTCCCGCCTTTTTGAGAAGAGAAGGTAGCGGACTCTCAAGGGTTTGAGCGGACCGAGAACAGCTCCATTCGTTGAGTCATGCTGCCCCCTCGAGGTCAGTCTGGGTATCGCCGCTCGCTTTCACGCTCTGCGACCACGCTCACGATCTTTCCGTCGTGAGGGACCGTTGGGTCACAGGGTGGCCATGGATTCTCGGGGGTAGTTAAATCCCCCCCCCCCGAAAACTATTTGTTCCAGTATAACCTGAATGCTGCCCACTGGGTTCCATAATCACCAGCCTCCGGAGCTCTAACCTCAGCCTTACCACTCATACACATTTCAGCACGACGCCTCTGTGAGGACTGCAAAATTCAGCGCTCATCGTTCAAATCTACGTTATCGGGCTTGGAGGAGGACGCAGGAAGGAAAGGTCAAAGCTGCGAAGAACCAAGGTGCCAGCCCGCACAGCCTCCTTCCACTGGAGCATTACTGACTTGCAGAGAACTCAGCTCTCAGCAGTCTCCCCAGCGGGGTATCCGGGCACCCCTTCTCTGTGAACCCGCCCTCATACGCCTATCCTGTCGCAAGCCCCAAATATTTGGTTTTCCCCGTCCACCTCAGGCTGGGACTGAATAGGCCAAATGCGAGAACATCTGGGAAAGGAAGGTGAACGGCTGCAGGATTCCCGGGCAGGCGCCTGGGCGGAGCTCGCGGCCGGCCTTGCACAGGCCCGCCTAGGCAGGGCAGGCTTCAGTGGGTGTCTGGAGCTGAGAGTCAGGCCGGGTAGACCTGGAAGGACGCCGGGCCTCCGCGGGGAAGCGGGGAAGGAGGCGGTGGGGAGAGGCAAGGTCAGTTGGGGACAGTCTTGGCTCCACCCCAGAGAGTCTGGACCAGTCAGAAGCCATCCTCGGTCCCTAACATCCTCCTCTCCCGCGCCTCAGCTTCTAGCGAGGCGCGAGCTCTGCGAGACGAGCGGATTCCGAAGCCAATCAGAGCGCGCTCGGGGACGGGGTGAAGCTCCAAAGGGCAGGGGCCGCGGGGGCGGCCGCAGTCGGCCCCACCACCCCCAGTCTCCGCGGCCCCCAGTCCGGAGAGCCCGCGGTCGCGGCTACTCTAGCTCGCCCTCCCAGCCCGCGCGAAGCACCGTCGCAGACTCAGCGCTCCGACCACACATCGCGACCCCGAGGGTCCTTCCCTTCCCCGGCTCCGCGGGTTGGGCCCGCGACCTGGGGGCCTCAGTGGGAAATCAACTTCGCTTTCCTTCCATCACCCGCCCCGGGACCTGGGGAGGGAAAGTTTTGGCAGTGGGATGAAGGAGATCGGGAACACTCCCAAATTACCATTTTCCTCTGACAGCCCCGCCTTTCCCTTTAGGATTTAAAGGCGCCCTCCTGTCTCTCCAGGCTATTTTCTGAGTTCAAATGAGGTGTGTGGGCAGAGGCCGCAAGAAGACTCCAGATCAAAGTGGATGAAACGGACGAATAGCAAGTCTGGCCTACCCCTCTCTCAACGGTGTGGGTGCTGCAGTTCTCCAGCAAGAGACTGTGACAGCCACAACCAGAGAAGCTAAGGGAGCTGATCCCGAAGGAGAGAGGAGGCGATCCCAGCGTCGACATGAGGAGGCTGAGAGCCCAGTGGGGACAATGCCTGATGCTGCATGTCCAGCCCTTGATGTTTCTGCTTATTTAACCAGAGGGCTATCTTCCTTTACCAGGTGGGTTACATGTAAAACAGTCCCCTCCCTAAAATAAATGCAGCCACCTCTTTGGCCTGAAGTAGTTGGAGATTAGAGGTTGCTATCTCAGGTCCTTTTTCTGGACACCTACCAGAAGGGATGTAAGTCTAGAAGGTAATTAGAGAGGGAAGGTGACCCTGGAACAGAGATGGGGCTAGCTGAAGGCCCCAGAAGAAAGGAGAAAGGAAATGGGGGAAGAATGTTATATGTCATATTAAATATATATTGTTTTCTACAGACTGATCTTGGAATAACTCAGGCCAGGAAAGGTGCATGGTAGCGTTCAAGTTGCTGAGCTCTTACGTCAAAAAGTTAGAGAAAAAGAAATCATTTTGAGTGAAAAAAATTAATGACTAGAGAAAGTCTCCCCTTGCCATGAATTTCAAGAGTTGAGGCTTCACGCCTTAGGTCATGGTGACAAGAACTGAGGAAACCAGAGATTGAAGCAATGAAGATTTTACTGAGGGAACAAAATAGCATTAGGTGGGGGTGGAGCGGGGTGGGGAGTGATGGCAGAATGACAAAATTGAGAAACTGATCGGGCTCCTTTTAGAAGCCTAGGGGAATGTGCTCTTGGGAGAACTAAAGACACTTGGAAATTCAGAAAGTTAAGGGGACACAGCTTAACCTGACATGGCAGGGTCCTAGGAATGAAGGCAGGAGAAGGAGGCAAGGAGAGACCTGGAAGAGGACCCCCTGGTAGAGAAGGGTATGGAATGGGGTACAAGAAGTCCCTGGAGAGGGCTGAAGATCCCAGGATTTGGAACCTCAGAAGTTGGGCTTGTGCTTCTTGAGCTCCACCATAAGGTGATGGATGTTGATGAGTTCCGCCCGTGCAGGGAGGGCCCGGAGCTGGGGCTGGGACAGCACTCGGTGGAAGCGATGATAGAGCTGGATCAGCTGGGTCAATGCTCCCTGGTCAGAGAAGATTGTGGAGGGATCAGACTGAGGGGTAGTGCTAATAATGATGATTAGAAATCAGGTTAAGGCCACAATTGCTGGTTGAAGGTCAAGGGTCACGTGGATGATAATGAACCTAGGAGAAAGAAAGAAAAAAAAAGTAGTGATGGGAAGGTGGGAGTAGAGGTTAGGAGATGCAGGTTACCTGGATGATACTGGTTCCATTTCTGAAGTTGGTGAAACTCCGCATTACATCCTGACTCAGGGACTCCACTGATGATTTCCAAGAACTACCAAAGCCACGGATCAGCTGAGTTACCCGGGCTGAGGAAAGACAATGTCGGAGAGGAACTGGGCATAGGGATATTTTACTCCACTAGGTTCTCCCCAATAAACAGCCATCGTCACCATCCAACCCCTCTTTTTATGATGTTTTCCCAACCCATTCTTACATGCTCTAACCCCTCTCCATGAAATCTGCACCATATTATTTTTCTTCTCCACTCATGTTCCACTGCCAATACCATACCATCCTCATACCTTCTTCCCCCCGAAGTCGCTCAGCCTGTCCACGCTCAATCAAAACCTCAGCTTCCTTCACAAATGCCACGAGACCCCCAAAAGGGGGAGACAGTAACTCTTCAATGAACTCCTGGAGAGACACACATACACCCAGGGTCAGGTATCTTGGCATCAGAAGGTTTTCCCAATTCTGACATCATAGCAGAACAGCTAAATTCTGGAAACGATATACACTTTACAACACTGCTGTCTCAAAAGAGGCAGCAGAGGGTGGGCGACAGTGGCGCAGTGGTAGAGTTCTCCTGTTTGTTTCCCGGGGCCCGCCCATGCAAAAAAAAAAAAAAAAAGAAGTAGTGGCAATCTCCAAGGATAACCTCTTCCTAAAAAAAAAAAACTAAACTTGAGCTGGGAGCAAAGTAACAGGAATGGGGTCAGGGCTGGAGCCAGAGGGGTGGGCTGCCAAAAGGCAAATGGCCATGGCAACACTGTTATCTGGACACTGAGCCTCATGCCAGCCTTGGATGCGGAAGCTGAGTCTGGGTCTCACAAGACCCTCATACGTGTCAATGGAGACCCAGGTGAATGGCATCTTTTGGCTATTGCAGAAAGCGAGGCACATTCTCTCGGGAGGGAAATATCCTCAAATCCAATTTAGGCACAAAGGTCTCCCCCCTTATTAAGATCAAGCAATGAACTCAAAGATCATCAGACATAGAAGAAGTCAAGCTACCATGATAATCAGCAGAAGCAATAAGCAATGGATTTAAAAGACTTCTAAGGACTGCCAACGTTAGAATTGTCAGATATACAACAGCTGTATAATATGTATAAAATGTTTAAAGTTTGGGAAGCAAACACAAAGATGTACTATTAGGAATGAACAAACTTAATAAAAAGGAATGTTTTAGAAATGAAAATAACTAATTGTTGAAATTTTTGAAAGTCAACAGGTTAAGCAGCAGATAAGAAATACCTAAAGAATGATCCAGTGAACCAGAATTTACAACTGAAGAAATGACTCAGAATGCAGCAGAGACAGATAAAGAGATGGAAAATTTTGAGAACTTTAAAAGTCATAGAAATCTAATTAATGGATCTAGGCAGTGATCACTGAAGGCTGCTGACAAAAGGAAAGCCAAAAAAGGAATATTACACATGTCCTGATTAAAGTACATGTGCCGGTTTGAAAGGATGTATGTACCTAGAAAAACCATGTTTTAATCCTAATCCCATTTCGTAAAGGCAGTCATTTCTTCTAATTCCTATTCAGCACTGTATGTGTGAAACTTTAATTAGATCATCTCCCTGGAGATGTGACTTGATCAAGAGTTGTTGTTAAACTGGATTAGATGGAGACGAGTCTCTCCCCATTCTATGTGGGTCTTGATTAGTTGACTAGAATCCTATAAGAGGAAACATTTTGGAGAAAGGAGAGATTCAGAAAGAGTGGAGAAGAACGACACAGCCACAAGAAGCAGAGAGTCCACCAGCGACCTTTGGAGATGAAGAAGGAAAACGCCTCTGAGGGAGCTTCATGAAACAGGAAGCCAGGAGAGAAAGCCAGCAGATAACACCATGTTCACCACATGCCCTTCCAGCCGAGAGAGAAGCCCTGACTGTGTTCACCATGTGCCTTCTTCTCACTTGAGAGAGAAACCCCGAACTTCACTGGCCTTCTTCAACCAAGGGATCTTTCCCTGGATGCCTTTGATTGGACATTTCTATATACTTGTTTTAATTGGGACATTTTCTCAGCATTAGAACTATAAACTAGCAACTTATTAAATTCCCCTTTTAAAAAGCCATTCCGTTCCTGGTATATTGCATTGTGGCAACTAGCAAACTAGAATAGTACATAACACTACTTCACAAATATTCTTGTAAAAAAAATCTAATCGGAATCCAATCAGGCCTTTCCATCTAACTACACATTTAAAAGAGAGAACAGTTTAGCTACACTATGTAATACAACCAGCATTTTCCAGACTATACAACATTCTGCACGATAAATGACTCACCTTCTTCCACAAATAACCTGCAAGGCGGGGAGGTTAATATGGAAAGAGAGCCTATAGATTATGGACTTCTGTGGGTCCTTATTTATGAGATAGCTAGCTATTGATATCAAAGAACTGTTAACTTTTTAAAGTGTGATAATGGTATTGTGGTTATACTTTTTTAGACAAATCCTGATACAGATGAACTGATGCTGTATTAGGAATTTATTTAAAATAATGCAGGGAAGGTGAGGACAGGAGATAAGCAATGGATATTGCTAGAGAGGAAACAAAATTGCCCATGGTTTGTTATTTGGTTAAAGCTCTGTGATGGGTATCTGGGAGGTTCATTAAGCTATTCTCTGTATCAGGGTATACAATAAAAAGTTAAAATTAAAAAAAAAATACAAGAGAGGAATTAAAAAATCAAAACAAAATAAACCCCGGATAATAAGGTGCCAACTAAATGAAACAACCATCCCATTTAAAAATAAACTTCTTAAATTTAGTAGATTGAAATGCTAGTGATCAATGAAAGGGAGGGGTAAGGGTTATGGTATGTATGAATTATTTTCTGTTGTCTTTTCATTTCTTTTCTCAGAATTGATGAAAATGTTCTAACAAATGATCATGATGATGAATATGCAACTATGTGATGATATTGTGAGTATATGTAGAATGGAATGATCATATGTTAAGAATGTTTGTGTTTGTTTGTTGTTACATTTTTTAAAAATTAAAAAAGTAATAAAAATAAACTTCTTGGACTTTTTCCATTCTTCCCTAAAAATAAGCACTTAAATCTACTGGGTGTTGGCAGGCATGCAAGTGAGACCTGGAGACATTCCTGAGAATGGATCTTACTATAACATCTTTATTTGTGATGTGATTTTGGACTGAGATTAAATAATCAAAATCAACCTGTTACAGTTGCCTAAATGCAACAACCACCCCCCACCCCTCACCTTGAACAATCCAACAGTATAGGGCACAAGGAGTAGACTGCAAAGAGAAGTTTAGTGAACAGAGATAACCTGCACCAGTCAACATGGCAGCAATGAGTCACATGTAGTTACTGAACCCGTGAAAAATGGCTATTCTGAATCAACTATGCTATAAGCAGAAAACATACATCAGGCGTCAAAGACTTTATATGGAAAAAAATCATTATTTTTAACTGAATACATGTTGAAATGATAATATTTAAGATAAAGTGATTTTTTTCTCTTTAACTAATTTTTTAATTAAAAAATACATAACAACAAACGCAAACGTTCTTATGATCATTCCATTCTACATATATAATCAGTAATTCACAATATCATCACATAGTTGCATATTCATCATGATCATTTCTTAGAACATTTGCATCAATTCAGAAAAAAAAAAGACAACAGAAAAAAAAGTCATAAATACTATACCCCTTACCCCTCCCTTTCATTGATCACTAGCATTTCAATCTAAATTTATTTTAACATTTGTTCCCCCATTATTTATTTTTATTCCATATGTTTTACTCGTCTGTTGATAAGGTAGATAAAAGGAGCATCACACACAAGGTTTTCACAATCACACAATCACATGATAGAGTGATTTTTTAAATATATTATTAAATTAATGTCAACTGTTTCCGTTTACTGTTTTACATGTAACTACCAGAAAATTTAGAATTTCTTAAGTGGTTCACATTTGCAGCATGCATTACATTTCCCTTAGGATAACACTGATCTAGATATGGATAAAGTTTCTTTAAGTTTTCTATACAGCAAAAGTATGTATGAGAATATTTTGATGACAAAGAAGTGACCAGAGGGAAACAGTGCACTGGGCTTTGGCTAAAGATATTTCCCAGGCAATAACAAGCAGCAGTTAACCAAAAAGTCAGGCATCGCTCATGACATCTGGCTCTCCACATCTGGCGAATCCCACAGCACCTCAGCTGCCCTCAGCAGAGTCTACTGGTTAAGTGCTTCTTTGTAGGATCAGGGAGTTTAGAGAATTGCACTTCTGAAGACAGGACCAGCATCCCCTCTGCTGGTCACCTAACTGTCCAGATAAGTACTGCTTTTATCACCTAATTACATGTTTAATTTACTACTAAAAAAATGAGAGAACAAAACGGGAAAGTCTAAGTTACAACTAATCAGACCCCGAAAGGAGAAAATAAAATAGAGGGGAGGAGAGGCAACGGTTAAAGAGATACTGACTGAACTGTCCCAAATTAATGAAAAACATAAATTCAAAGATCCAGGAAACACAATAGATGCCAAAGAACGTAAATAAAGAAAAATCCACATCTAGGCACACTGTGGTAAAACTGAAGAATACCAAAGAGAAAAAGAGATCTTTAAGAGCAGAGAACAGACTGCCTTCAAAGGAACAAAAATTAAAACATCGAACCGTTCCACAACAGTTTATGCCAGAAAAGTGGGAAAACATCTAAATGTTAAGAGAAAATAACTATTAACCTAGATTTTGACAATAAACCATCAAAACTATCATTCCCTGACAAAGATGAAATTAAAAATTCTATATAAAAACAAAACCAGGGTTTACAATCACCAGACATTCACCCAAGGAATTTCTAAAAGATTTACTTCAGAAAGAAGGAAATGACACCCAAAAGATAATCTGAGCTTTAAGAAGGAATGGTGAGGTGAGAGAGCCAAGATGGTGGCTTAGTGAGGTCTGGGATTTAGTTCGTGCTCCAGAACAACTACTAAATAGCCAGGAACAGTACAGAACAACTGCTGGGGCCACGTCAGTGACTGGACACACAGCGTACCCCAGTCTGGACCAGCTGGACTGGCTGTGAGCCCCACCCCCAGAACTGTGAGTTCCCCAAGCTGGGGCACCCCTCCCCCATGGGCTGCTTCCCGGAGGGGAAAGGAAAGAGACTTTACCAGCAGCAGGGGCTGAGTGCAACTAAGCCCCAATTATGGAATTAATTAACAAATTCTGTCTACTAAAAATAGGCCCCCAGCTCAGCTGAGGTTGCTGATTTTTGCCCAGAGTCAAAGCGGGGAGGTTGCTGATTTTTGCCCGGTGCTGAGGAGGCAGGGCCAACAGAGAAAGAAAAAAGAAAAAAAGGAACAGGCTTTTTGGATTGGACAGCACTTAATACTTGAAAGGGTCTGGGTCCTGAAGGAAAGGAGGGGTCACATAGAATCTGAAGGTACACAAAGCAACAGACCAACTTCTGCTCTTGATTGGCAAACCCAAGGAATGGGGATCCTGCTCTGAGAACAATTTTTCTCTGTCTTTTTTGTGGCGGCATTTCTTCAAAGGCTTGACTGCCTTTGGATACAGGTGCAAGGTTTCTCAGGCTGCAACTGCCCCAGGCATAGGCAGAAACAAGCTTGTTTGAGAGCTTAACTGGTGCCATCCCCAGGAGAGGGGTGGGGCCCAGCTCAGGTGGATTCCCTCCCTCAAGAAATTCAGACCCCATGGTTTGGAAACTTAAAGTAATAAAGCCAGCTTACAACCTCTCCTCTGTCTCTACCATTCCCCCAGCAGATAGAGTTGGCAGGAGTTAAAGGTAACTCATCACCTTATGCTGGTGCGACCTGCAGGCAGAAAAGTGCCACATACTGGGCAGGACAGGAAAAACACAGAGTCCAGAGACTTCACAGGAAAAGTCTTTCAACCTGCTGGGTTTCACCTTCAGGGAAAACTGACACAGGTGACGCTTTCCTCCTAACAGGAAGCCAGTTTGGTCTGAGAAAATCAGGCTGGGGTTTGTAATACCTAAGTAGACCCTTCTAAGGGTGGCGGGAAAAAGGCACCATACAGGCAGAGCAAGAAACAAGAATTGAAAAATTCTGCTCTATTAAACAAAACCTAAGCTAGTGGTCCAGAATAAGCTGAATTGAATGTCAAAGAACAGACAGACAACAAAGTCATCCAGCAAGAAAATCCTAGGTAAAAGAAGTGAAAACAATCTCCAGAATAAACTAATTAAGGTAATTAAATGCCTATATCTCCAGCAAAAAATAATAAATCACACTAGGAAAATTGAAGATATGACCCAGTCAAAGGAACAAACCAACAATTCAAATGAGATACAGGAGTTGAAACAATTAATTCAGAATGTACAAACAGACATGGGAAACCTCTTCAAAAATCAAATCAATGTATTGAGGGAGGCTAAAAAGAAGGCAAGGAATGAACAAAAAGATGAAACTGAAAGTGTGAAAAAACAAATCACAGAACTTGTGGGAATGAAAGGCACAGGAGAAGAGATGAAAAAAACAATGGAAACTACAATGTCAGATTTTGAGAGGCAGAAGATAGGATTAGTGAACTGAAGGATGGAACATCGGAAATCCAACAAGCAAAAGAAAATACAGGGAAAAGAATGAAAAAATATGAGCAGGGACTCAGGGAATTGAATGACAACATGAAGCACATGACTGTATGTGTTGTGGGTGTCCCAGAAGGAGAAGAGAAGGGAAAAGGAGGAGAAAAACTAATGGAGGAAATTATCACTGAAAATCTCCTAAATCTTAAGAAAGACTTAAAATGAAAGATCCAAGAAGTGCAATGTACCCCAAACAGAATAGATCCAAATAGATGTACTTCCAAGATACGTACTAATCAGAATGTCAGATGTCAAAGAGAAAAGAGAGAATCTTGAAAGCAGCAAGAGAAAAGCAATCCATCACATACAAGGGAAGCCCAATAAGACAATGCATAGATTTCTCAGCAGAAACCATGGAGGTGAGAAGACAATGGAATGATATATTTAAATTACTAAAAGAGAAAAACTGTCAACCAAGAATTCGATATCCAGCAAAATTGTCCTTCAAAAATGAAGTAGAAATTAAAACATTTTCAGGCGAAAAATCACTGGGAGAATTTGTCACGAAGAGACCGGCTCTGCAAGAAATACTAAAGGGAGCAATAGAGGCAGATATCAAAAGACAGGTGACAGAGGTGTGGAGAAGAGTGTAGAAATGAAGACTATCAGTAAAGGTAAAAAGAAGAAAAATTAGATATGACATATAAAATCCAAAAGGCAAAATGGTGGAAGAAATTACTACCCATACAGTAATAACACTAAATGTTAATAGATTAAACTCCCCAATCAAAACACATAGACTGGCAGAATGGATTAAAAAATAGGACACATCTATATGCTGTCTACAGGAAACACATCTTAGACCCAAGGATAAACACAGGCTGAAAGTGAAAGGCTGGGAAGAGATATTCGATGCAAATAACAATCAGAAAAGAGCAGGAGTAGCTATACTAATATCCAACAAATTAGACTTCAAATGTAAAACAGTTAAAAGAGACAAAGAAGGACACTAGGTATTAATAATTAATTAATATGTATGCAGTAATAAACGGAAGAGTTCAACATGAAGACATAACAATCATAAATATTTATGCACCAAGCCAGAATGCTCCAAAATACATGAGGCAAACACCAAAAAGAGAAATAGACACATCTACCATAATAGTTGGGACTTCAATTCCTCACTCTCATCAACAGACAGAACATCTAGACAGAGGATCAATAAAGAAACAGAGAATTTTAATAATATAATAAATGAGCTAGACTAAACAGATATTTATAGAACATTACACCCCACAACAGCAGAATACACCTTTTTCTCAAGTGCTCATGGATTATTCTCAAGGATAAACCATATGCTGGGTCACAAAGCAAGTCTCAATAAATTTAAAAAGACTGAAATCATACAAAACACTTTCTCAGATCATAAAGGAATGAAGTTGGAAATCAATAATAGGCAGAGTGCCAGAAAATTCACAAATATGTAGAGGCTCAATAACACACTCTTAAACAACCCATGGGTCAAGGAAGAAATTAAAGAGAAATCAGTAAATATCTCAAGGCAAATGAAAATGAAAACACAACATATCAAATTATGGGAGGCTGCAAAGGCAGTGCTAAGAGGGAAGTTAATTGCCCTAAATATCAAAAAAGAAGAAAGAGCAAAAATCGAGGAATTAACTGTCCACTTGGAAGAAGTAGAGAAAGAACAGCAAACTAACCCCAAAGCAAGCAAAAGGAAAGAAATAATGAATATTAGAGCAGAAGTAAATGAAACTGAAAACAACTGAGAAAATCAACAAAACCAGAGGCTGGTTTTATGAGAAAATCAGTAAGACTGATGGACCCTTAGCAAGACTGACAAAAAGAAGAGACAGGATGCAAATAAATAACATCAGAAATGGAAGAGGAGACATAACAACTGACCCCACAGAAATAAAAGAAGTAATGACAGGATACTATGAACAACTTTATGCTAATAAATTCAACAATGTAGATGAAATGAACAACTTTCTAGAAAGGCATGAACAACCAACAGTGACTCGAGAAGAAACAGACAACCTCAACAAACCAATCGCAAGTAAAGAAATTGAATCAGTCATTAAGAAGCTCCCCAAAAAGAAAAGTCCAGGACCAGATGGCCTCACATGTGAATTCCACCAAACATTCCAGAAAGAATTAGTACCAATCCTGCTCAAACTCTTCAAAAAAATTGAAGAGGGGGGAAAGCTACCTAACTCATTCTATGAAGCCAACATCACCCTCACACCAAAGCCAGACAAAGATATTACAAAAAAAGAAAACTACAGACCAATCTCTAATGAATATAGATATAAAAATCCTCAACAAAAATCCAGCAAATCTAGCAGCACATTAAAAGAATTATACACCATGACCAAGTAGGATTCATCCCAGGTATGTAAGGATGGTTCAATATAAGAAAGTCAATTAATGTAATACACCATATCAACAAACCAAAGCAGAAAAACCACATGATCATATTGACTGATGCAGAAAAGTCATTTGACAAAATTCAACATCCTTTCCTGCTGAAAACACTTCAAAGGATAGGAATAGAAGGGAACTTCCTCAAAACAATAAAGGGAATATATGAAAAACCCACAGCTATCATCATCCTCAATGGGGAAAAACTGAAAACTTTCCCCCTAAGATTAGGAACAAGACAAGGATGTCCACTATCACCACTGTTATTCAACATTGTGTTGGAAGTTCTAGCCAGAGCAATTAGACAAGAAAAAGAAATACAAGGCATCAAGACTGGAAAGGAAGAAGTAAAACTCTCACTGCATGCAGATATGATACTATATGTCAAAACCCCCCCAAAAAATCCACAGCAAACTACTAGAGCTAATAAATGAATGCAGCAAAGTGGCAGGTTACAAGTTCAACACTCAAAAATCTGGATGTTTCTAATCACTAGTAATGAACAATCTGAGGAGGAAATCAAGAAAAAAATTCCATTTACAATTGCAACCAAAAGAATAAAATATTTAGGAATAAATTTAACTAAGGAGACAAAAGACCTATGGATAGAAAACTGCAAGAAATGTTAAAAGAAATCACAGAAGACCTAAATAAATGGAAGGGCATACAATGTTCATGGATTGGAAGAAGAAATATAGTTAAGACATCAATTCTACCTATATTAATTTACAGATTCAATGCAATACCAATTAAAATCCAAAAAACTTACTTTTCAGAAATAGAAAACCAATAACAAAATTTATCTGGAAGGGCAGGGTGCCCCGAATAGCTAAAAGTATCCTGAAAAAGAAAAATGAAGTCGGAGGACTCATGCTACCTGATTTTAAGGTGTATCATGAAGCTACAGTGGCCAAAACAGCATGGTATAGGCATAAAGATAGATATACTGACCAACAGAATAGAATAGAGTGTTCAGATATAGACCCTCTCCTCTATGGACAATTGATGTTTGATAAGGCAGTCAAGCCAACTCACCTGGGACAGAACAGTCTCTTCAATAAATGGTGCCTAGAGAACTGGATATCCAAATGCAAAAGAATGAAAGAGGATCCATATCTCACACCCTAAACAAAAATTAATTCAAAATGGATCAAAGTCCTAAACATTAGATCTAAGACCATAAAACTGTTAGAAAAAAATGTAGGGAAATATCTTGTCAATCTTATAATAGGGGGTGGTTTCCTAGACCTTATATCCAAAGCACGAGCATTGAAGGAAGACATAAATAACTGGGAACTCCTCAAAATTAAACACTTTTGCGCATCAAAGAACTTTGTCAAGAAAGTAAAAAGACAGCCTACACAATGGGAGACAATATTTGGAAATGATATATCAGATAAAGGTCTAGTATCCAGAATATATAAAGAGGTTGTTCAACTCAACAACAAAAGGACAGACAACTCAATTACAAAATGGGCAAAAGACTTGAACAGACACATCTCAGAAGAGGAAATACAAATGGCCAAAAGGCAAATGTAAAGATGCTCAACTTCCCTGGCTATTAGGGAAATGCAAATCAAAACCACAATGAAATATCATCTCACACCCAGCAGAATGGCCGTTATCAATAAAACAGAAAACGACAAGTGCTGGAGAGGATGTAGAGAAAGAAGCACACTTATCCACTGTTGGTGGGAATGTCAAATGGTACAACCACTGTGGAAGGCAGTTTGGCAGTTCCTCAGGAAGCTAAGTTTAGAATTGCCATATGACCTGGCAATACCATTGCTAGGCATCTACTCAGAGGACATGAGGGCAAGGACACCAACAGACATTTGCACACCAATGTTTATAGCAGCATTATTTACAATTGCTAAGAGATGGAAACAGCCAAAATGTTCATCAACAGATGAGTGGCTAGATAAGCTGTGGTATATACATACGATGGACTATTATACAGCTGTAAGACAGAATAAAGTTATGAAGTATGTAACAACATGGATGGACCTTAAGGACATTATGCTGAGTGAGATTAGCCAGAAACAAAAGGACAGATACTGTATGGTCTCACTGATATGAACTGACATTAGGGAATAAACTTGGAGAATTTCATTGGTAACAGAGATCATCATGAGATAGAAATAGGGTAAGATATTGGGTAATTGGAGCTGAAGGGATACAGATTGTACAACAGGACTGACGTAAAAACTCAGATGGAAATCATAATACTACCTAACTATAATACAATTATGTTAGAACACTGAATGAAGCTGAATGTGAGAATGATAGAGGGAGGAGGGCAGGGGGCACAAATGAATTCAGAAAGAAGGACAGATGATAAAGACTGAGATAGTATAATCTAGGAATGCCTAGAGAGTATAATGATAGTGGCTAAATGTACAAATTTAAAAATGTTTTTGCATGAAGAACAAAGGAATGTCATTACTGCAGGGTTTTGAAAATAGATAGTAATTAATATTTTGAAATTTTAACTTATGTGTGAGACTAAAGCAAAAAATATTTATTTGGTACAAAATTTATATTTTGACTAGTGAATTTCCTAATATAAGCTTAATTGAACACCATAAGTACATGGAACCTTGAGTGGGGCATAAGATTTTGTAGGTTTGTCTATAATGATGCCCCAATAAATCCCAGAGTGATTTGAACAGTGAGTAAAAAAGTATTTGCAGAGACCCCTTGGGGGAATGGTGAGAAAGGGGGAAAGTTTAACTTCCTCAAGTGGAGAATACTTGATATTCTCACAAGCAGTGGGGACAACCAAAGCAATAGGCTGAGCCCCCAATCTTGAGGTTTGTTCATATGAAACTTAAACCACAAAGGATAGGTCAAGCCTACTTAAAATTAGGCCTGAGAGTCACCCCCAAGAGAACCTCTTTGGTTGCTCAGATGTGGCCTCTCTCTCCAGCCAACACAACAAGCTAACTCACCACCCTCCCCTGTCTACGTGGGACATGACCCCCAGGGGTGTGGACCTTCCTGGCAACGTGGCACAGAAATCCTAGAATGAGCTGAGACTCAGCATCAAGGGATTGAAAAATCCTTCTTGACCAACAGGGGGAAGAGTGAAATGAGACAAAGTGTCAATGGCTGAGAGATTCCAGCGTCCAGAGATTATCCTGGAGGTTATTCTTACACATTAAGTAGATACCACCTTGTTATTCAAGATGTAATGGAGAGGCTGGAGGGAACTGCCTGAAAATGTAGAGCTGTGTTCCAGTAGCCATGTTTCTTGAAGATGATTGTATAATGATACAGCTTTCACAATGTGACTGTGTGATTGTGAAAACCTTGTGTCTGATGCTCCTTTTATCTACCTTGTCAACAGACGAGTAGAACATATGGAAAAAAATAAATAATAGGGGGAACAAATGTTAAAATAAATTTGGTTTGAAATGCTAGTGATCAATGAAAGGGAGGGGTAAGGGGTATGGTATGTATGAATTTTTTTCTGTTGTCTTTTTATTTCTTTTTCTGAATTGATACAAATATTTTAAGAAATGATCATGATGACGAATATGCAACTATGTGGTGATATTGTGAAGTATTGATTATATACATCGAACGGAATGATCATATGTTAAGAATGTTTTTGTTAGTTGCTATATTTAAAAAAAAATTTTTTTTTAATAAAAAAGAAGGAATGGTGAGCAAAAAACTCGCAAACATGCATGGAAACCCAAAGAAGCTTTATCAATATAAAATAACAACAATTTAAAATGGAACAAAAATAACATACTGGTCAATGATTACCACAAAAGGTAGGAGGAATGACTGGATTTAAGATGTCTAAAGACTGTATGTTGTTTTGGAGGGAAGTTAAATATTAAGGTAACCCTTGGAGCTAAATATGCAAGGCAAAATTTAAAGGGCAAATTCTAAAAGAATAGAGTACAAAGTCCAAACAATTAGAGAGAAAAAATGTAATAATAATAATAAAAAAAACCAGACATGAAGCACAGAAGACAAAGGACAAGTAGAAAACCAAAGATGGTAGAAAATAATCCAAATGTAACATTAATCACAGTAAACATAAATTAAAATCACATATTAAAAGGCAAAGATAATCTGACTAGATTTTTAAAATTCCAGCTATAGGCCATTTACAAAAGATACTTAAAATATGAGAATGCAAGAATACTGAAAGCAAATAAATAGAAACATATATAACAGGCAAATATTAAGCAAAATGAAGCTGGCAGAATTGTTACTATCAGACAACAGGCTCTAAGATAAAAACAGTATTAGGGATAGAGAGGGTCATTATATAATGACAAATGCTTTGAATCACCTGTAAGATCTAATGATTCTAAACTTTTAGAATTTTGATAAAATCAGCTGAAACATATAAAGCAAACTTTGATAGAACTGCTGAGAAAGTGACAAATCCACAGATATCAATACATCTCTCTCAGCTATTGATAAGTTAAAAAAAAAAACCTATAGAGGTACAGATGATGTGATCAACACAACTGAAAAACTTGATCTCTACACCTGATAATTAGAGAATATACATTCTTTGCAAACACACACAGAACATTTACAAAAGTTCCATCATGTGGCAGGCCACAAGCAAATCTAAACAAATTTTTAAAAATCAGTACCAAAAAGACCATATTCTCTACCCACAATGTAATTATGTTATGTATTAATATAAAAAAGACAAGTAAGAAAAACTACATATGGAAAATTTTAAATAATCTTCCAAAAATCTCATGTTATCAATGAAGAAAGAACAATTGAAGGGTGAGCCACGGTGGCTCAGCAGGCAAGAATGCTCACCTGCCATGCCAGAGGACCCGGGTTCGATTCCCGGGGCCTGCCCATGTAAAAAAAAAAAGAACAATTGAAATGTAAAAATTCTTAGAACTGAACAATTATTAAAATGCTTCATATTTAAACCTGTAGAATACAATGAAAGCAGGACTCGGAGGGAATTTTATGGCTTTAAATCTTCCCTGATGCTTTTGCTAGCAAGTTCTATGAAACTTTGAAGGAAGAGATCATTTCAGTACTAAACAAGCAAAGAATCAAGAAAAAGAAGAAAGAAATACTCACTTCCCACCTCCTTCAAGTATGACCTTGGTATTAAATTCATCCAAGGATAACATAAGAAAGGAAAATCACAGGCCAGGCCAATCTCACCTATGCACAGACAAGCAAAAATCCTAAAGGAATAAGCAAACCAAATCTAGAGTGGTTTAGTATTCTAAAAGTCATACACCATGTAATATAAAACAAACAAGCATGACTATCTCAACAGTTGCAGAAAAGCACCCAATGTTTAAAATTCAGTATTATTCACAATATTAAAAAATGATTTTAAAAAATTAGGAATTGAAAGAAATTTTCTTAACCTGATACAGTATATCTCCGAAAAGCTACAACATTATTCTTCGTAGAGAAATGATGAAAGTATTCCTCTTAAAATCACAGAAAGGATAAGAGTTCCCATTATCACTATTTTTATTCACTATTGTCCTGGAAGTCCTAACCAACACAGTAAGAGAATAAACACATAAGGATTAGAAATTATTTAATCCTAGTAATAAAACTACATACTTTACTACCTAGGAATAAATCTAACAAGAGATGTTAAAAGTCTTTGTGCAGAAAGTTAAAAAATTATGAAAGGACATTAAAGAATAACTAAATAAATGGTGGAGAAGTTACAATATCATAAAGTATCAATTTTTACAAATTGATCTATAGATTTAATGCAATACCATTCAAAATTCTTAAAGACTGTATCTGTGTGTGTGAAAGTCTACAAGCCAACTGTAAAATTTATAGAAAATCAAAAAGCTAATAATGATCAAGACTGCTGAAAAAGAAGAGAGCTTTGCCCTATAAAGCATCAAAATTAAAATCTTAGGGCCACGGTGGCTCAGCAGGTAAGAATGCTTGCCTGCCATGCCCGAGGACCAGGGTTCGATTCCCAGTGCCTGCCCATGTTAAAAAAAAAAAAAAAATTAAAATCTTAAGTGCCTCAAAGGACATTATCAAAAAAGTGAAAAGATAGCCTTCACAATAGGAGAAAATAGTTCCAAATCATACATGATATGGGGGTTTAGTATTCAGAATATATAAAGAACTCCTACAACTCAACAACAAAATGACAACCCAATTTAAAAATGGGCAAAGAACTTGAATAGACATTTCTGTGAAAAAGGTAAACAAATGACCAACAAGTACAAGACAAGTTGCTCAATATCATTAACCATTAGGGAAATGCAAATCAAAAGCATAATAAGGAAGAAACAACCCAATTATAAAATGGACTAAAGATATGAATAGGCATTTTTCTGAAGAGCAAATACAGATGGCTTAAAAGTACATGAAAAGATGCTCATTTTCATTGGCTATAAGGCATATGCACATCAAGACTACAATGAGATACTACCTCACACCTTATATGAATGGCTGCTATTAAACAAACAGGAAACTATAAATGTTGGAGAGGATGTGGAGAAATTGGGACACTTATATACTGCTGATGGGAATATATAATGACGCAGTCACTGTGGAAGACTGTTTGGTGGTTCCTTGGGAAACTAAATATTGAGTTGCCCTACGACCCAGCAATAGCACTACTTGGTATATACCCAGAACAGCTGAAAGCAATGACACAAACAGACATTTGCACACCAATGTTCATAGCAGCATTATTCATAATCCCTAAAAGATGCAAACAAACCAAATGTCCATCAACAGATGAGTGGATTAACAAAACATGGCATATACATACGATGGAATATTATGCAGCAGTGAGATGAAATGATATCCTGGAGCACATGGCAAGCTGGATGAGCCTTGAAGACATAATGCTGAATGAAATAAGCCAGACACCAAAGGACAGATACTGTATAATTCCACTTTTATGACCAGCATAAAGGTATAATCAGAGGTTTATAATACAGAGTACAGGGGACTTACAGATACACAGAAGCTAGAGATGGGTGAACCATTAGCTAATGAGGTTGAACTCCAATGTAAGGGAATAGACAGGAGTGAAGGTGGTTCTCTAGTAGGTCTATAAGTAATATTACCATATTGAAGATGAAATGGATTGGAAGGGGTTGTATAGACCTACATGTCCCTTTGATCAACACTAGAAATATAGATTAGTTCTTGCAAGAACTACTTCATAGGTATGATTCATGTACAAACAGTGCTTAAGCCCAGCATACAGGGGGAAAACTGCTATTGCATGCTATGGGCTATGTTTAGAAGGAAAATTACTACCACAGCAACAGCAGAGCTAAGTAATTGGTGGGGAGGGACAAGTGTAAGAGGAGGTTTAGATTTTCTATTTGGTGAGGGTGTGTTTACTGGTTTTCTTTCTCTTGGGAACAATGAAATTATCTAAAATTGAGAGTGTTGATGGCCTGTGGACTCTGGGAACTATACATGATACCTGATGAATGCATGTGGCTGAAGAATACACTGACTGAGAACTTGATTGATGAATGATGGTTTACAAATATGATCGAATGTTGTGTTCCTACAAAAAGGAACGAAGTCCTGAGGCATGTAAGGAGGTGAATGAATGTGTGGGACATTTGGTGAGACAAAAAAAAATCAGAAAGGAAAAAAGAATTATGGTATGGTTTCCTTTAGAAAATGCTTATAAGAAAACGGGGCCTAGATTGTAAGCTCTTATAGTAGACACATTTAGTCCAGTGTGATAATTATTATTTCTGGATTTTGAGAGGCTGTATATATATATATATATATATATACACAAAGCCTGGTGTTTAAAGATAAGAACGAAGCTGATCAGGTCGGGGTTAAATTCAGAACATAGGGATAAGAAAGATACTGTCTATATTTTAGAACCACACATACTCTTTGAGATCAAAGGAGGAAAGGTTTATTTGGTCTGGAACTTAAATTTTCTGTAGCACATAATCTAACTCAACCTATCTGTATAGCCCATTTGAACAAATGAAACACAGGAAGCCCAAATTAAGAAAGAGGTAATTTAATCCTGTATAACTCAATGTAATGCCTGGATACATCCTACAGTATATTAAGCAGATAATCAAAAAGTATTGGCAAAGTTCCTTGAGGAATGGGAAAAAAATATGGAACTATTAAACTTCATGACCAGGGAATCCTGATACCGTATCAAACTTTACAGACAACCAAATCAATAGGCCAAGCCCTTGATATTGAGGCTTACTCTTGTGAAGCTTATGTAGGCAGCAGAGAAGCTTAGCCTACTTATAGGTATGCCTAAGAGTTACTTCTGGAGGACCTCTTTTGTTGCTCAGATGTGGCCTCACTCTCTCTAAGCCCAACTCTGCAAGTGAAATCCTTGCCTTCATCCCTATGTGGAACATGACATCCAGGGGTGAAAGTCTCCCTGGTGGAATGGGAGATGACACCCAGGGATAGTCCAGCCCTGGCACTACGGGATGAACAATTCCATCCTGACCAAAAGGGAGAAAAGAAGTGTAACTAATAAAGCATCAGTGGCAGAGACAGTTCAAATAGAGTCCAGAGGCTACTCTGGAGGATGCTCTTACGCAAGTTTCAGTTAAACATCGTTGCCTATCATAACCTGCCAAATCCCAATCAGGACCATTCCAGCCAACCCTAAAGAACACATAAGGCAATGAAGATTCCACAAGGGTTCCATGCACTAGAGTAACTTTCCAGAAACCTACAACCTCCAGATGGGTCCCTGGACCAGTTAAGTCCTGAAACCTAGAGGGCCCAGCCTTTCCAGAACATCATAGTTCCATCACCCTACCCTATATTAGTGACAGTTCCTTCCAAAATGAAAAGGTTAGAAAGGCCATAGCCCAAACACCCCTAAAGAGTGGGCTAGAAAGATCAAAGGTTATAGTGGAGTTATACAGAAAAGATAGGATTTAACAAATGACTATGATTGCTAAATCATTAAATTGATATCTCTTTTAGTCTCCAGTATCCTAGAGCAGCTAGAAGTAAAAACCAAAAATTGTGGAATTGTAACCCATGCCAAACTTTGAAATATGTTCTACAACTAATTGTGGTGCTATGTGTGCTGGTTTGAAAGGAAGTATGCCCCCTAAGAAAAGCCATGTTTTAATATAAATTCCATTTCATAAAGGTAGAATAATCTATTCAATACTGTATGTTTGAAACTGTGATGAGATCATCTGCCTGGTTGATGTGATTTAGTCAAGAGTGGTTGTTAAATTGGATTAGTGGATGACATGTCTCCACCCATTTGAGTGGGTCTTGATTAGTTTCTGAAGTCCTATAAAAG
>PVIY010016799.1:34453-50959 GCA_004026745.1 Myrmecophaga tridactyla | reverse complement strand
GGTAGTGAGGAAAAAAATCAGTAGTTTTTGTAAAGAGAATCATCAATATTGGTACCAAGTTATTGGTACAGCAGGAAGGGCCTTGAACTGTGTTGGGAAGACCCAGGTCCTAGGTGGACCCAGTCTCTTGGCAGTGGGTGCCCCTGGGCAAGTCACTCTTCTGTTCTAAGCTCCTCCCCCTCGGCACAATGGCTCAGTGCCCTTAAGGCTGGAAGAGTGGGTCAAATCGCACCATTGGGTGGTGGGAGAATGAGGGAAAAGAGGTGGGGGTGGGATGATGTCTCAGCTGACCTCCTCCCCACCACAGAAGAGGCACCCACCACATCAACCTGCTGGGTGCTGGCCAGGGGCTGCTGTCTTGGGCCTCTGCCTCCCCACCTGTACAGGGGCCAGTTGTGATGGCTGTGACCATATTAGCACCATACCCTCCAGACTTTCCGAGGAGAAACATGCCTTGAGACAGATGGGGGCTGAGAAAAGAACCCAACAAAGAAGAATGCCATTGGCCCAGGTGACTGTTACATCCTGGCCCCCTGCAGTGGTCTGTCTGTGCCACACGAATGGGCTTTGCTTAAATGAACACACACACAACCCACATTCTTGGCAGATGCTGAGGCAGTAAATGAGATCTAGCCCCTAGTAAAGTGTCACTTCCACAGCAGTGGCTCCCTCACTTCATCCTGCCCACTCCTTATGGCAGCATCAATCCCACCCAAGGGCACTGCAGGGCGGAGTATTCCAGGCGGAGGGCGTCTCCCCTGGAGGGGCTTCTGGAGAAGAAGGGCTGGCAGCCAGTCTGGAGGCATGCTGCACCTCATTCGTTTGACTCATCCCAACATTATTTCCCCAAACCACCCAGGAGGACCCCAAAGCAAGGAAAATTTCTGGTTGTGGAAGCAGATAGGCCAGTTAGCTCTGTGACCTTAGAGATCTGCCTGGCTTCTCTGAGCCTGTTTATCTATAAAGGAAATTGTATCTCCCTCCCAGGTCTGCTGTCAATATTAAGGGGGATAATACAAGAGAAGCAGTACAAAGTCAGTAATCAATAAATGATAGCTATCATTTTGTTATGGCTATTAAAAAAAATAAATGTGCAGCATGTACAGAACTAAAACGATCTCAGAGCCGATGGCTATGTTTGGAGCTTTTCTACAGTAGTATGCTGGGTTAGTCATTGGACATAAGCATTTGAACTTGGCATAAACTGAGCCGAGTTCAAGTCCTGGCTCCTGGCCCTTGTGTGACCTTTTTACCCCTGGGAGCCTGAGTTTCCTCCTCTGTAAAACAAGGATGATAATAATAGCACCTACTTCATGGGGTTTTTACGAAAGTTTCATGGAATTATGCATGCAGAACCCTCAGCACGTGCCTGGCAGTGAGCTAAGCACCGTAACTGTTTGAGATTCTTGTTTCTGTTGTTAGACTGGAACCCCGCCCCACACAGCGCTGGTGGCTTTTGCCATCTTGGCCCCCTCACATCAGCACTATGAGGTTAGAATGCTCACCTACATGGCAGAAGTGGAAATGAGACGTGTATCTCTGCTCTCAGCTCAGTGTGGGAGAGGGGCTCCTGTTCGCTCCTCTGGAATTTAGGTGCTTAGAGGCAGAAGAAGCGTCACTCCGCCCAAACCCCGGCTGTGAGCACAGGGTCTCCCCCATAGCCCTCCGCACCCCCCTCCTCCAGACCAGCAAGGCAAACCCCCACCGTGGCCCTTCTCCAGACAAAGAAGAGTCTGGAAGACCTGTGGTCAGGGCCCAACCTCTCTGAAACTGGTTGGGTGATCTCAGGCAAGTTAACGCCCTTCTCTATGCTTCAGTTTCTACATCTGAAAATGGTCACCATAATTTCAGTCTTGGCTTTGGCGTCCAGAGATCTGAGTTTGAATCCTGCTTCCATTACTTATTAGGAGTGGCCTTGAGCTAGTTGTTTCATTTTTCTTAGTTTCAGAGTCTGCCTGTAAAAGGGAACTAATGGTAGAATGTTATAATAGGCTGTTAAGACAAAAAAATATATGATTCTAACGCTATTTTTTTTACTAATGCTATTTTTTTTTAATTTGCATATGGGCAGGAGGCACCAGGGATCGAACCCCAGACCTCCAGCATGGCAGGTCGGAGCTCTGCCTGCTGAGCCACGGCAGCCGCCCACTAATGCCATTTTTAAAAGTATATGCATGTATGTGTGTTTGTAGCTATCTTTTTAAAAAGACAGAAAATTTACTAAAGCATTCATTGTAGTACTTCCTGGATACTGGGCTCTGGGTGACTTTTCTTATTTTTCTGTAAGTCACCTCTGTAGTTTTCCAGTTTTCTACAAGGAGTATGTGTCTCTTCCAATTAGAAATTAGCAGTTAAAAGCATAAATAATAGTTGTCCCTACTTCCCAGGGCCATCTGGGGTTCCCCTATAGTAATGAACGAGGTGGCCCATGAGCTGCCGGCTGTGAGCAAGTGACTGTGGAGCTTGCCCTCCTGGGGCATGGGCAGGGCTTGCCTCCTTCTGTCTGGGAGCAGAGGGACCCACTGCTTCCCAAGGCTCCCATGAAGACATGCCCTCACTGCAGGTGAGGGCACAGATTGTTCCCAAAAGTTAGCTTGAAGAGGGAGGAAAGCAGCTGGATCCAATGAAGCAGCGGCTTTGCCTGCATCTTGCCTCCCTCGCCCTTGAATCACCTGTGAGCCAAAAGAAGTAAGACCTGGTGCGTTTGACACAGGGCTTTGTTAGAAGACAAATCAGTCAATGTTTTAAATCACTGTGTTGTCCTGTTGTTAACAGTCCAAAAGGCCAGCCACCCCCAGCTCTGCTACTTTCAAGCAGTCAGGACAGCATTCGAGACCCACCCTACTTTCCTGCCTTCCCCACTATGGCCCCACCTCACAGACCTTGTCTGTCTCCCATCTCCGAATGTTTACTCTTCCCCACATTCCCACCTTCTGCATTTCATAATATTTTAAGGCTGAGTTTAGGTGCCACCTCTTCCTCCTTGCTTCACTCCAAGGACCTGAGATCCTGTGGTTACTCGGAGCTCCTCTTACTTATCAGTTATTACAATTGATTTAACGTGCCTGTTCCCCACCTCCCCTCTAAACTGAGGGCTTCCTGAGAGCAGGGGACACATTTGCCACTCTACCCCAAGGTCCAGTTCAGATGACACATGCGGGTCTCAATAAAGCTCTCCTGAAAGAATGCTTGCATATCACACTGTTTGAAGAACATGTTTCTTTCCATCAGAAACAAGCAATTAAATGTGCAGAATAGCTGTCATCCCTAGCAGTAGCTTGTCCTACAAATCTCCCTGTAGTTCAGTGCTCGGTCAGTAGGGATGAAGATGTTATCTGTCACGACACCAGCTGTCAAGCAGAAGTCTCCCATATTTGCTGGGTCAGACCCTGACTCGTTACATAAACCTATCAAAGGAAAGCAAATTTGGGCAGTGTGGTGATGGCTCAGTGGCAGAATTCTCACCTGCTGTGCTAGAGACCTGGGTTTGATTCCTGATGTCTGCCCATGTGGAAAAAAAGGAAAACAACTCTGTCTCCATTACCAACAGGCTGTCAGCAGTGGGGACAGCGAACACAGTGCTATGGGTGAACAATGCACTTGCACTCCATGATTATTTTTGGGCCTAGTGAGCTGGGCAGGGCCAGGCAAGATGCTCCTATTTTTAAATGAGGAGACTGAGGCACAACAGAATATGGTTATGTCCATTATGGGAAGAAAACTGAGTTCCAAGAGGTGGAGCTCTGAATGCTGCTCACTGGCCTTTGGTGCCACCTGCAAAACTTACAATACCACCTAGCACCCAACAGCAGGCCCTTCCAACTTGGCTCAGTTAGGACGAACTCCCAACAACCACACACTTTATGAAAACTTCAAAAGAGGTTTGATTTTTTTCCTTTTAATTCTTTCATTGGTTTTATGTATATTTAAAAAGACAACTTTCAGCTCAGAGGCCCCGGCCAGTCAACTGGGAGAAGTAAATTCAGATGATGTTGGGATTCTGGGAAGCACTGAAGATGGGATCTCCAGGCAGGGGGAGTGGAGAATTTATGGCCCTCTCCTTCTCCACACTCCTTCTGGCTGCTCCTGTGAGCTCATAGTGACCTGGTTTTCCCTGGATGGTGTGAGGTGACAAGGAGCTGGGCTGGCGGGGACACAGGACACAGGGGTGCTACAGGCTCACACACGGTGGGGAAGCTGAACTGCCAGGCCATGGCGGCCAGCTCAGCCCACTGGGAGGCACTGTGGAGGGAGTGTTCCTGAAGGTGAATGAGCGCCTAGAGGGCATGAGGCTCTTGAAGATTTCCAGCCCCACTTCAAGTATAAGATGTACCTGGGCCAGTTGCTCCGTGAGGGAGACATTCTGGGCTGGAAGGGACCTTAAAGGTTTTCAAATCCAACCCCCAGTCTGAGACCCATCCTGCCAGAGTAGCCATCTGGCTTTTTCTGGTTTACCTCCAGGGATAAGGTGCTTCTTCCAAGCCTGGACAGACTGAATTCGCATTCCTTCTACCCTCTACTCCTGGTTCTGACCCCGGACAGGAAGAGACTGAGTATGTTTCCATTGCTTCATGGTAGCCTTTCAGCCCCTCCCATCCTGAAAGCTTCTCTGCTCAGATCCTATATCCTCAGCTTTCCATCCACCTCCCGGGCCTGGTCCCATTCGCTGTCATCTTGGTTGGAGTCTGTCTTAACATTCGGACTAGAGTAGCTCTTGGTCCCCCAGTGTGGTTCACTTGGTGCAGAGGAGAGCAATTCTGCCACAGCCTCTTTCTGGATCCTTTGTGGGCCCTACCCAAGATGCTGCCACCATCCTGAGTTGGTGGCCAGCCATCTGTCAGTCCTGCTCAGACCACGCCAGCTCCAGGCCATCCATGCACTGAGGAGGACCCAAGGGCAGGCAGGACCTTATAGTCATCTTGCTAAACCCCTGCCCCAGCTGGTGCTCCCTCAGGAGCCGGCACAGCTTGCTCGGCCCCACCCACTCGCCCTACGCATTGTTCTCCACGATGCACTTGAGGAACATGGTGTCGTCCTTCACGTAGGCATGCTTGGGCGACTGCAGCCTATTGAGGGGAAAGAAGAGGGGGCAGCCGCTGGCCACGTTGGTTTCACTCTGGGGCCGCTGGAAGGACGCTGAGCTCAGGTCGGGCCGGAAGGCATCAATGGCGTGCTCACGGTTGTTCTGGTCAAGCAGCATGAAGGTGACCTGTTGCGGGGGCGGGGCGGTGCGGCGGGTGGACAGTCAGGCCTTAAGCAGCAGCTCCGAGGCTGCAAGGCTGAATGCTTGGGCTCTGAGCTGGCCTCATCCCTATCACAGGAGTGGCCCCACTGACCCTGAGTTCAGGCCATTCCCTCTCTCTGGTGAGGATTCAAGAAACAGTGTAGGGCTTCCCTGGCAGATGGTGTGAGCCTAGTAAATGCAAACATCTGTATTCTGAGCAGGACTGTGGTCTGTCCTGTGATTAGGGATCAGGCCTATCTAGTGGAAGGAGGGATTCAGATACCACAGAGTCCATTTTTTTTTGTTGTGGAAAAATACAGATAACACAAAATCTACCATCTAAAAAGATACAGTTCAGTGGCGTTAAGCACATTCATTCGCAGGTTGTGCAACCACCACCTACACACGAAGGTGACCTCCAGGGTAGGGGAGCAGCACCAGTAGTTCCACAGTCTAGCTTCTATCACCCCAAAGGAGACCCCGTACCCAGTAGGCAGTTACTCCCCATTGCCCTCTTCCTGTGGCTCCTGGCAACCACTAATCTGCCTTCTGTTCTACAGATGTTCTTATTCTGGACTTTTAATATAAATGGAATCACATAATATGAGGCCCTTTGTGTTTGGTTCCTTTCATTTTATTTTCAAGGTTCATCCTAGTTGCAGCTTGCATCAGAACTTCATTCCTTTTTATGGCTGAGTAATATTCCATTGTGTGTACATACTGCCATTGGTTTATCTATTCATCTGCTGATGGACATTTGGGCTATTTCCACCTTTCAAACAGTCAGTTGTGCTTGGTGGACTGGAGGCAAAAGGGAGACTGAGATGTGGTAAGGAGGTTTGACTCTATAACCTGAAATGCCCTTTCCAGCTCTGAATTTTTTGATTCATCAATTACAGCGATGACCTTCTAGGGCAAGGCAGAGGGGTGAGAACAGACGATTTCTATCGAGGGGCTGTCCATTATTGCTCTGAAACATTGCTCGAGCTTCTGTTACACCCACAGCGATTTGTCTCTATCTCTGAGAAGCTGATGATCTAAAAGTCACACAAAACCCTCTTCCCTAGTGCCTGTCATGGAAACACTGATAATGAAACGGAAATGGCTTCCCATTGCCTACTGAGGACATTCTCAAATTGCACACTAGAATCTCCTGGTGGTAGTGGGTGTGTGTGTGTTGTAAAACACCAGTGCTGCAGTTTCACTGTTTACTGGGTTGAGATCCAGTCAAAAGCTTTTAAAAATCTCCTCACTGTTCAATCATCATCAAGAAACATGGCTACTGGAACACAGCTCTACATTTTCAGGCAGTTCCCTCCAGCCTCTCCATTACATCTTGGATAACAAGGTGATATCTACTTAATGCATAAGAATAATGATACAGCTTTCACAATGAGACTCTATGAATGTGAAAACCTTGTGTCTGATGCTCCTTTTATCTACTTTATCAACAGAAGAGTAGAACATATGGAATAAAAATAAATCATAGGGGGAACAAATGGTAAAATAAATTTAGTTTGAAATGCTAGTGGTAAATGAAAGCGAGGGGTAAGGGGTATGGTATGTATAATCTTCTTTTTCCTCTGTTATCATTTTATTTCTTTTTCTGTTGTCTTTTTATTTCTTTTTCTAAATCGATGCAAGTGTTCTAAGAAATGATGAATATGTAACTATGTGATGATATTAAGAATTACTGATTGTATATGCAGAATGGAATGATACCATAATGTTTTGTTTGTTGTTAACTTTTTTTAATTAATAAAAAAATGAAAAAAAATCAATAGAGCAGTATTTAAAAAAAAAAAAAAATCTCCTCAGCATTTCAGAGCCACTGGTCTCCTGACTTATATCCAGGCCAATTCGGCACTCTCGCCCTCAGCCCACCTACTTTCCCTCACCTCCCACCCCCCAGCCTAGTTCTATTTTCTTGACTCCCCCATCTCCATCCTGACTAGCCTCCTCCCCTTTCTGTGAAAATCCTACTGCTCAGTCTAGCCGTAAAGAGACAACATGCAGTCTGCTTCTTTGTGGGCAAAGGGTGGGGCAACTTCACTTCCTTTGCCCTGATGCAACTGATGAGGGAAGTTTTCCTTGCTCACCCAATCATGTGAATTTCCTTCCCACCTGCCTTCCAGGGGTGCTCCATTCAGGGCATTTTAGCTACTGGACTCAAGGTGGGACCTTAACTACTAGATTGGGACTCAGCCTCTCAATTTAAAAAAGGGGAAACATAATGCAGAGAGGGCAAGGAGCTGGCTTGCCCAGGCCACACAGCCAGTTTATGGCCATACCACCACGAGCACCCAGGTTTCCTGTGCACCCCCACCTTACCACCATCACCCCCAGGAGGGCAGGCCCTCTGGCCTGTACCTTGTTCCGGAAAGGCCACGGCAGCAGCGCGTCATACTCCCCTCTCATGATCACAATGAAGAGTGACATGTGGGTCCTCTTTCCTGTCCCGTCCCCATTGAGGTACAGTCTCAGGCACAACTTGTAGCCGTACTTGGCAGTGTAGAAAGCTGAAATGCAGAAGCCAGAGTCAACAAAGAGAGAGAGCTGGAAAGTGATGGGCTTTGCAGATGAGGACACTGGGACCCAGCAGTTAGACATGCCCACAGTCAGTGGCTCAAAAGCAAGAAAGCTGTGGTCAGAGCCGTGTTTGTCTCAATTACAGAATGTGATGGTTAAGTTCATATGTCAGCTTGACTCGGTTATGGTGTCCAGTTGTTTGGTCAAGCAAGCACTGGCTAGATTGTTATTGTGAGTATTTCATGGATTAAATCATCAGTCAGTTGATTGCACCTATATAGGGCTGATTACATCTACAATCAATAAAGCAGACTGCTTTTAGCAATGAGAGGAATCTCCTCATCCAATCAGTTGCTGAAGGCCTTAAAGAGAGAACTGAAAATTTCAGCAGACAGAAGGAAGAATTTCTATCTCTACTTTGGCCAGCCCACTTCTCCTGGAAATTAATCAAAACCTTCATTGGAGTTTCCAGTTTGTAGACTGCCCTGTGGAATTTGGACTTGGTAATCCCCACAGCTGTATGAGCCAGTTCCCAAAAAAGTCCCATAATATTTACATACATACAAACATAATATATATAATCAATTCCTATAATAAATCTCATTTTATATATATATATATATATATGTATGTATGTATGTATGTATATATGTATGTATGTATGTATATATAGTCAGTTGTGTTTCTCTGGAAAGCCCCTGAGTAACACACAGAGTCAAAGTGGAATGGACTCTTGGAGATCATCTAGTCCAGCATCTGTCAGCTTCCCTCAAATCACCGGGAAGGTTTGTTAAAATAGTTGCCAGGCCTCATCCCAGAGCTGCTGATTCAGTAGAGAATTTGCATTTCTATCAGGTTGTAGGAGATGCTGATTCTGCTAGTCTTTCTGCTGGTCCAGGGACTGCACTTTGAGAACCACTGATTTAGTCCAACCTGCATTTTACAGTCGGGAACAAAGGGCAGCAAGGGAAGTGCCTTGGAGGCAAGCCAGGATTAGGGACCAGGTCTCCTACCTCCCAACATGGATTTCTTTCTGCTGCATTGGGCCAAATGGTTGGGGTCTTGTGGGGACTGGGAGAGAGTGAGGTGGCTCCCAGCTCTGTCGGCCACCCTCAGTAGAGGCCCTGAGGGATGGACTGTCCCGCACGATTCAGCACAGGAGCTTATGGGGCTCTCTCCCTGGGCAGCGGAGAGGCCATCCTGAGGGTGGGTTCTGGCAGCTGTCACCACCAGGGCCCCTGTGGGAGGGTGAGTGGGGACTGGGTGTAGGGGCAGGCAGGAAGGGGTGGAGGAGGGACAGGCAGGCAGTCTTTAGGTAGGTAGCAGGCGACACTGCTTGCTATATCCCTCTTTGGAAAGAAGTGAAGAGAAAAGGTTTATATGCAGGACATGCGGTCCTATACCATGGAGGCGCTTCTCCTTTGGGGAGCCCAACAAGCCCGGCAGAGTGGCAGGAGGAAAGGGACCTTGTTTTGGGACCCAGCCTTACTCTGTGGTATGGGCCAGCGACTCTGCCTCTTGGTCTCCTCTAAACAACAGGAGGAGGAAGGGAAATAATAATCATAGCCCTGTTGGTCTAGGGTGCATCAGAAATGTTAAAGAACATGGAAGAAACAGAGCACAGGCAGATGTAAAGAGTTGTTAAAATCATAAGCGGCAGAAATCCTCCTTTTCTGACCCACCATTACACACATGTGTGAGGGGAGCCTCACAGCAGGGCATCTAGGTCCTAACTCCACATATGACTTACCATGCAGCTTTGTGCCAGGGACTTAGCCTTCCCGGGCCTCGGTTTATTACTCTGTAAAATGATGTTGAGCCAACAGGAGTCTGGTGAGCATCTGAAACACCACATGTCCCATCCAGCCCAGTCCCTGGAACAAGGTGCTGTTTAAATGGATGCCACTGCCCTATACTGATACACACACATGGGAATTTTATGTACAAATATTCACATTGTTATTTAAACATATGAATTTAGAGAAACAATTACTGAGTACCTACTTTATGTAAGACATTAAGCCAGGCCCAGAGGTTCCAGAAAGGAGTAAGACCCAGCAAGCCTCAATGTACACAACCCTTCCTCACACGGTACTGAGTCACACGCACATGCAGGTTGTGTGTTGTTGCCACTCATTTTATCTATCAGATCCCCAGCTCCCTGAAGGCAGGGCTCCCACTGCATTCACCTATGAAAATCATCATAACATCCCTCTCATTTGTACAAAGCTTTGGTTTGCTTTGCACTTTCTTTCATATCCAATGTCTACATGCAGTAGATAACTATTTTTATTCCCATTTGCACCAGAAGGTGAGATGGCAGGCCCATCAAACAGCCCCCTGTCATAGGCAGCTGAGCAGGGACTCAAACCTAGCTCTCTGGACCCACAGTTCAGAGCTCCTTCCCTTGCCATGGTGCATGATCCCAGCATGTTTCCTGGCTATAGGAGGTGACATGAATGGGCACTGGCCCAGCTGGACACACTGACACTGCAGGACTAGCCACTCCTACCTCAGTGCCCCTGGGGAGGTGTTACCTGGGGAGAAGAGGCTGATGGTCCTGCCACAGGCTGACTCATGACACCGCCTGGTGACGTTGGTGATCTTCCACAGGAAGGTGCCATCGAAAGAGGCCTCCTCCAGGAGGCGGAGGCTCTGCTCCAGCTTGCCCAGGGCCTGGTCTTTCTGGGCCAAGGTCTGCTGCAACTCCACCACCTGCAGGGAAGTCCACTTAGCCAGGGCCACCAGCACCCGCCTTGAGGATGAGGTACATATGGTGGTGGTGAGATATGGAGACAGACATGCCCAAGATATATCTTCTTGACCATGCCAGTCTCGGCATGTGTGTCTGCCTTTGCATGCATTGCTTCCTCCACCTGAAATTCCTTTTTTCTTCCTTTTCCTATTCATCCAGCAGGAATCTGGCTTGTATAGCTCTTCCTCTGGGAAGCCTTCCACCTTGCCCTAGCTCAACTCATCTCTCATCTATGTCCTTAATGAGCCCTTACAACTGTTTTATGGGATATACCTCTGTGCTTTCCCTACCAGATGTTCTCCCCATTTACTGAGGACTGGGCCCATGTTCATTTCATCTCTGGGTTCATGCCTTGCATAAAGCTTGGCATGTGAGATTAGAATCAGGAAGCTGAAGACATGGTTGCTGCTCTCAGGGTGTCCACCTCCTAATTGGGGTAAAAGTTAAATAAAGGCTTTCCTCAGGCCCTTCTGGTAAGGTTCCCCAATAAGCCCCCCAAAGCTACAAATTTATTGTTGGGTATGCTCTGGTAGGGAAGCCAGGAATGGAAGTTAGTGCCCTTAAGGACATTTTAAACTCTAATTTTACTGATGGGAAGCTGAGAGAGAAAGTAACTTGTACTAAAATCCAAGCTCAACTCAATATGAGACAATGATGTAATGTTGCTTCCCCCAAAACAATATTAGCATGGTGAATGGCTATATTAAGGAAAGCACAAGCTCTGGCACAGAGGAAGGGACAGTCCTGCTCAACCAAGAACTGTCAGATAGGTAGATTATCTGGGGTAGGGCAGAGACCACACTCCAAGCATGTGGAATCCTTCTGAGACAAGTGGAGCATATGAGGACAGCATGAAACAGGTGCTTTGATGAAGGGGTGAGGGTACTGGGTCGTTCAGCCTAAAGAAAGGAACACTTGGGTAGGATACTATCACTGATTGGCCATCTCTGAAGGGCTGCTATGAACACTAGAAGGCAGATTTGAGGAGCAAAGCCAGGAACAATGCAAGGAGGCAGATTTCTAGCTTAGTGCAAGGAAGAATTTTTTAATAGTGGAATATGACCAGCATTGGAATGAGCTGCCTGGGGAGGGAATGTCCTATTGCAGGAGAAGTTTAAGCAGAAGGAATAGAAGTATTTGATGAGCAGGAGGTGCTCTGACCTTGACTGTTTATAACTTCTGACTCAGTGCTCTCCCTAGAAGGTCCTGACATGCAGGACAGGTAAGTTCTGCTGGAGGAATGCCTGCTCTGAGCTGGCTGAACCTTAGAAGAAAGAAGGGTGTTCTCACTGGGGCAAAGGAGGCTCCCTGAGCAGGTCTAGGAGGCAAATCTGCTTCCCACACTTACTCTCTGTTCCAAGCTCAGGATGCGTTCACGGTCCAGCTGGCTCTGGTGGATGGAGGCAGCTAGGGCTAGGTGGGAGGCCTCCACCTCCTTGTTGAGGACAGCAACAATGTTCTCAAACACGTGCAGCTTCCCCTCCAGCTCAGCCAGGAGCTTCTCCTTCATGAAATGCTGCAGGACCATCTCCTCCTGGCCTTCAGAGCAAGGTGCCCGGTAGCAGTCCACTTCCAGGTCCCCTGCCACCTCCACGGCCGCCTGCAGCTGCAGGTCTGACAGGTTCCGCTCCAGGGCTGTGGGTCCAGATCCTGGACCAGAGTCCTGCTGGGCCTTCCACTGTTTGATAAACCCCAACAGCAGGTTTAGGTGGGAGGCCTGGGAGGTGGCCTCATGCTCCTGCACAGACTGTGGACTCCCCTGCCAAGAGAGCAAGGGTGGTCAGTGAAAAGAGAGATAGAGGGAGGACAAAAGAGTGGTGGAGAGTCCTACTACCAAAGGTTGCCAAGGAGAGTCAGATCCACTCACCCAGCAAAGGGAAAGTGGCTTTGTTTGCAGCTGAGGGAATTCAAGAAGAGGACCCTGGCATCGCCCACAGAGAGCCACATGATTTCTACCCTACAGAACAACAATCCTGCCCTGCACCTGAGTGCAATGGTGATTCAGGACCATGGAGAGAGGTGTGGGAGGTCATTTTTGTGACACTACACCAACGCTTAGTTGAGACATAAAGAACTTCCCTGAGTGCCAAGATGATTTCATAGTGGGATTTGTTCCTCGGGGAAATCATTAATATAAAGACATCCAGAGACTTACCTTAATGTGGGAAAAGCCTAGAGGGGCTGGAGTGGGGAACATCCAGATGTCTGGGACCTGAGTGGACATTCCTCTCACACTCAGATGCTTACCTTAAAGGAGCAGCTGATGCCTGCGAAGGGACATTCAACTCCAGCCTTGGCCATACTGGGGTGCTCCTGGAAATAAGAGCCATATCACAGAATGTTCTAGGAATCCTGGTGGCCACAGTTAGGGCTCTCCACATAGCACCAGGATCTACCAGGGCAAGAGCTCGGTTGGGTTACCAGATGCACAAAGGTAGACCCCAGACTTATTAAGGCTGAAATTATCTCTTGCACGCAGAGCCCATGTTGTTTATATCTCTGTCCCCAGAAGCCTCGCAATGATATGGAATTAAACCCAGGGGCTGAGAGGTCTTTTGGGAAGAGCCATGGTTTGGGTGTCTGAGATGTGGGCTATAATTCCACCTTGGCTCGTTCACCTCCCTGGGTCTCAAAACTCTCACTGGTCAAGCTGTACTTGCCCCTGCCCTATGAGGGTGACAGGAGACAACTGGGGAAATAATGGCAAACCATAAAAGTTCTGGCTGTGTCCATTTTAAAATTTACTCTTAATAATAATTTACTTTAAAGATCTTTCAGTTGTGTGACCTTGGGCAAGTAACTATTCATTGCTAGACTGTTTTCTCAACTGTAAATAGAGAAAGCACTTTTTGCCTTGACCATCTTATTTGTAGGGCTCAAATGAAATGGATGGGGAAATTCTTTGTGAACTACAAGTTGCTGGGCCACTATGGCCATCATTGATAAAGCTACTTTTCTGAAGTCTGTGCTGGAGAATGTTCTGGGCTTAGGGGAGAGTTGTGTTTAGAAGTGTTGGTAGCAAGGGGGGCATGGCCTCCTGTGCATGCTTCAGAGGCGCCTCTGGCTCCAGGGTGAAGTCCACCCTCCTAGCAATGGCCGACAAAACCTGTTTCACCTCTTTTCACCTCTCTAGCAACCTGTGCTGCCCCTTCTTTCCTCAAAGCCTACACTCCAGCCAGGTGGGACTCTCCTCCATGATTTCACCAGAGCTCTTCCCTCCGCCTGGCTGGCTCCTTTCTACTCTGTAAGCCTCAGCCCTTCCATGATGCTTCTCCAGAGTAGGATCAGGGCCCCTGCTGTGATCCTTGGTGACACTGCCTCTTCTCCTAGCTTGACACGTTCCCCACGTCCCCTCTAGCCTGGGGGCCCTGAGAGGACCACAGATGTGCTCTTAGTGCTGAGGGTGGTGCCTGGTACAGAGGACAGACGGCTGCTTGAGTGATCGCTTCTTTCCTCCGGCAGCCCAATTCCTGTCTGCATCCATCCTTGCAATCCATTCTTGATGGCGCCGTGCCTGCCCTTTGCCTCTCTCCATTCTGGATGGTACACAGTCTGAGAACAGCGATACGAAGGCTCTCAGAACTCCAGGTGGCTTGACAGCACTACTTGCCTATTTTTAGGTCTGAAGGATTCACAAAATGCTTTCATAGCCATGATTCTTGACTATGACCCAGGGGACTCCTGGGCCCCTTAACAGAACTATGGGGAAGGTTACATAAGTTTTCTGTTCCCATTTTACTGAGGGAGAAACAAAGGCTCAGAGAGGGGAAGGAACTTGCCCAATATGACACTTGCCAGGAAGCATCACAGCCACAGGGCTATTTCCATACCGTCTTACTATCTCTTATCAAGAACAAGTCCGTAGATGACTGGGAGAAAACCTTTTCCAAAGCATATGTCTGGAAAAGGGCTTGTATTTAGAATCTACAGAGAGCTCTTATAATTCAATAAAAAGAGGACAAATAACCTAATGAAACAATAGGCAGAAGGTCTGAACAGATACTTCCCATAAGGAGATAAATGGATGACAAATAAGCCCATGAAAATAACCTCAACATCATTAGTCACAGAGAAATGCAAAGTACAACTATAATGAGATACCACTATCCACTCATTAGAATAGCTAAAATTAAAAAAAGTGATGGAACCAAGTGTTGGTGAGGATGTGGAGCGACTGGAATTCTCATATGTTGCTGGTGGAAATGCAAAATGGTATGGCCACTTCAGAAAAATTTATAGAAGTATCTTATAAAGCTAAACATACGCTTCTCATACAACCCACAAATTTCATTCCTAGGTATTTATCTAAGAGAAATTAAAGTATATGTCCATACAAAGATGTGGACATAGCAGCTTTATTTACAGTGGCCCCAAACTAGAAGCAAACCAAATGTCCACCACTAATAAATAGATAAACAAATTGTGGTATATCCACATCATAGAATACTACTTAGCACTCAAATGGAATAAAATACTAATATACACAGTTACATGGATGCATCTCAAAAACATCATGCTCAATGAAAGAAGTCAAACACCAAAGACCTACTGCATGATTCCATTCCTATGAGATTCTCGAAAAGACAAAACTACAGTGACAGAGAACACATCAGTGGCTGCCTGGGGCTGAGGCTGCAGGAAGAGACTGACCACACAGACACACAGGGATGCTTACGCGGCCCAGAAATGTATGCCATCCTGACTGTAGTGGTGACACACATTTACATTCACCAAACTGCACACTTGAAAAATGAGTTTCATTGCATGTAAATAACATCTTAATTTTAAAAGAGCTTTGTTACCAAAAAAACAAAGAATCATCTTATGGGCTGATGTGAAGGTGAATTTGGACAAAAGGAGGGGAGGACAGGTCTTTGGGCTGAGCAGATGCAAAGCCACGCTGGAGAGCAAGATAATCAGAGCTCTGTGGGCTTACTAAGTAGCTTTGGTTTGGGACACAGAGGACAGACAGCAAAGTGCCCCAACCCCCTCAATGCCCCAGGCTGTAGGACAAGTTGTTCTCAACAAAGAACAGAAAACAGATGTTTTATTGGGGATGTGGGGGGAGCGGAGGGCGGCCTTGGCAGGAAGACTGCCGGCATGCTAGCTTCGGGAAGCCTGGGGTGATGCAGCCTCTCTCAGCAGGTAGTGTCCTCACATGCGGGAACAAAGCAGGGCGAGTCCAAGAGTGCTGATCCCAGGGACAGACCTGAGTCCTGGGCGAGTGGACGTGGGGCAACCTCTCAGGCCCTAAAATTCCCCACAAGACCATGATGAGAATCCCCAGCAGTTCTCAGGGTCTAACAATAGCTGGAAGTCAAAGTCCTAACAGGGATAAAGGTGGAAGTGATAAACTCTAACAGTGGAATTCCAGACACGAGTGAGTGGAGGGGAGGTGCTTATTTGGCAGCTGAGCCTTCCTGGTGCTGTGTGTGCTGTAAATGCCCGCTGCAGGGTGGAAATGCTGTATGGATGCAGAGATTGGCCTCATTAGGATGCATATGCAGGTGTGAGCTGCGGCCAGCCTCGCCCTGATGCTGGAGGGGACAGGGTTGACTGTCATTCAGCCCTTAAACAGCTGAGGGGTTCAGAGTGTGGACTCTAGAGCCAGCCTGTTAGGGTTCCAAGCCTGTGACTGTCACATATTAGCAGTGTGGCCCTGGGAGAATTACTAGCTTCTCTATGTCTCAGCTTCCTCATCTGCAAAATGGGAGGTGATCATCCTACCTACCTCATGAAGTTTCTTGTGAGGATTAAAATGAGCTAATACACATAATTGCTGGTACAAGTTTCCTATGGCTGCAGTAAGAAATTACCAGAATCAGACAACACAAATTTATTCTTTTGTAGTTCTGGAAGTCAGAAGGTATTGGCAGGGCTGCGTCCTTTTGGAGGCTCTGGGAGAGAATCTACTTCCTCGTTTTTCCCTGGTTTCTAGAGGCTGCCTGCATTGCTTGGCTTGTGGCTCCTTCCTCCATTTTCAGAGACAGCACCGTAG
>PVIY010016799.1:0-34353 GCA_004026745.1 Myrmecophaga tridactyla | reverse complement strand
ACACAGCAAGTGTTCCATACGTTCCATAGCCATTATTATTATGATTAGTATTACATTATTAGTATTATTAATCCTACAGATTGAGTACTGCCCTTGAGGAATCTCCTCCATTTAATGGATCATATATACATGCATTCACTTAATACTCAAAGCTACTTATTCTATAAAACTCCATTTTCCCACTGGATTTCCTCTAGGAGGTGAGGAACATTTTAAGCTCCTAAAAAAATCTTCTATTTATAGAGGACCAAAACATTTTTGCATGTTATAAGATTCCTGCAACAGCCCTTTGAAGCAGGCTGGCTGGATCAGCTTCGGATGGGAAAACTGTGTGGATGGCTGACTTGAGGTCACACTGTGCTTGTGAGTTGAGGAGCCAGTGGAATCCATGGGTTTTGCCCCATAGTGATGTGCCCTTGCAAGGGCTTGCTGGTTGCTCAGAACTCTGAAAGCCCTCTCCATCTCATGCTCTCAAGCACTAAGGGAGCAGGTCAGGGCTTTGGGATTCTGTATCCCTAGTATAGGTGGGGCCTGAAGCTCAGGGATAGTCAGTGACTTGCTGGAGATGATGCAAATTAGGGATAAAGGTGAGGTAAAGCCTAGGGGTCTGGTGACAACATCTGAGTCCTTCCTCTCCCCCAGGGAATCTCTTGCCTTGACCCCTGGTTATCTTCACGTGAAAGCCAGGGATGGAGGGGTCTAGGAGAGGAGCTGAGGCTCAGCTGCATAGGAAGAACAGGGGATCTGTCCTGGGCCAACCCTGGTGTGCATCTGGTGCCACAAGCAGCCCCTGTGTGAGGAGTCTCACTGCTTGGAAAGTGCTAAAAATAAAGTTCTCAGTGGAATTTCCTCTGAGGAAGAAAAATAAAATCCCAACCCTCAGGGAACACTTGTCCTTCTGTCTGCATCCGAGAAGTCTCTGGGTGTGTGATGTTCCTGGCTGCCCTGGCTAGCCAGAGCTCTTTGTGACAGGGTCAGCAGAGGGTCCTGGCAGAGGGCCATGCACGGGGGCATGTGGGCCTCCAAGACATTTTTTTTTCCAAGAATGTTTTAAGGGAGTGTCAGGAACCTCAGTGCCACCTCCAACAGTTCCTGCCACTCTTTGACAGTGTGCCAGGTGCTGCCCACCCCACTGGGCTAGGTACAGGGCCAGCTGAGGCTTGGAGGCCTTGAGGGGTCATACTCGCTTGGGACTCGGTTGGAGCTGAGGAGTAGGTCTCGGCAGTCAGAGTGGGGGATCCTAATCAGTCTGTCTCTCCCCACAATTTTTGCCTTTCTCTGTAGCTATGCCAGTTTCCTCTCT
The DNA here is from genome assembly GCA_004026745.1 of Myrmecophaga tridactyla. NCBI lineage: Eukaryota > Metazoa > Chordata > Mammalia > Pilosa > Myrmecophagidae > Myrmecophaga > Myrmecophaga tridactyla. The sequence goes on along the minus strand of PVIY010016799.1, from coordinate 33,050 downwards.
GCCAACCTCTGGTTGGCTCAGTGACCACCTCCTTGAGGAAGGCTGCCTGATCCTCTAGGCTGGAAGTCATCTTGCCCATTCCTCTTTTTCCATAGCACTCAAGTGATTCCAGCACTTGAGGATGGCTGTGCTGTTTAAACATGTATAAATCACTTGTGCATGATCTAACATTTAGAGAGGGCACGGAGGAGATGATGCCACCAGCTTAGGAGGCAGGAGTTACAACTTTGGGCCAGGCACCTCCTCATGGGGGCTTGGGTGCCCCAACCATAAAACAGGGACCTTGCCACCACCCATCACACAGGGTGTCATGGGAATCGAGGTTATAGATACAAACTGTCAAGCTATAGAAATGTAAAAGTTTGGGGTTTCCTTTCTAGGCATCACACTTCAAAGGACACAGGAGCACATTTAATGGAAGACAAATCATCTTTGGAGTAAAGACACTGGTTATAGATGCAAAAAGGGCATGGTCAACATCTTCCCGCATGAAGAGGTGCCTCAGGGACTGAAGGCTGACTTATCCTCTGTGGCCCTAAGGGAGAGGCTCCAGCTCAGTACAAATTAAGAGGAAAATTGCAATAGTCTGTGTTCCCCAAGATGGAAGTTTCATGGAGTAATGAGCTCCCTATCACTGGAAGGATATCTGGCAGGAATCTATACAGAATAGACATTGGCCTACATGGCTTACACCACGTTGTTCTCTGATTCCAGAATAAGTGAAGGATTATTTAAAGTCCCTGGTATCAAATGCCAACTTGCTTTTGACCTTCTTAAATGGGTCTCAGAGGAAAGAACCAAGAGAAACAATCCATGCATGGGGTCTTGTGCAGACAGAATCGAATGTTGTTTTCCAGTCACCAGGTTGTCCTCTGCTTTGTTGTCACTTCTACAGAAGGTTATTCCAGGCAAGAACCAAACCTTAAACTAAGTCAGTGTTAATCCTCTAATTTCTTCTTATATCTGCTAATCAGCCCACGGCTGTGAGCACTTCCTAGGGACGTATTAATCTAATGAAGTCAGAGGATGAGGACAGACTGATAAGCAGATGGCATGGAAAGTGTTTGCAAGGACCACACTCATCTGGGCTTAGCTCGGCCACTCTCCAGCTCTACCCCTCCAACCCTGCCTCTATTTCTCAGGTTCTCCCATATGTATAGACAAACTTGTGAATCACCACACATGCAAAGTGTTGACTTAAAACCAGCTGCTTTTCTTTGGTCAAAAGTCCCCCAAAGTTCCCATCAGGGTCAGAAGCCAGAGGAGTGAGTCCCTGGTATTTCCACTGTGTAGCTTTATGCAAGTGAGCAGGCCCTGCCCCAGGCCAACTTTTCATAACAAAGAGTGATGACTGCATTACTACATTAATGTGGAAGCAGGGAGACTGATGCTTTTTGGAGGTCTGTCCATGTCAAAGAGGCCTCTGCCCCCAAATAGCACTCCCTCCTACCTCCTTGGCAGAATGCCTATAATTCTACCATTAGAGTCACTTCATTTGGTTTAAGGCAACAAGTTTCAAACTGCTCTGAAGGGTCCAAGGAGTCGCCAGAGTTTCTCAGAGGATAGGACAGGGTAAGAAACGGGGCAATTAAGGCATGGGGCTCCAGGTTCCCCTTTAATCAGACCCCCTACTTCAATTTCATTTCAACAAAGCTGAAAAAAATAAAACCACTGGATTGGGGGATTTGAAAATATCTCTTATGTATATTATCTTATATTTATATAATCATTGTATATTACTTTTGTTAAGAGGAAAAAGAATAAAACAAGTTAAAAACCATAGTAACTTGTTGAAGTGTGCTTTGACAATGATTACTTTCATCCTTCTTTGCTTTGTATATATATTTTGTTATTAAAAAAAGCTTAAAAACAAAACAAAAGAAAGCTATAGTCCTGAAGCATTCAAGCTGGCAGAAGCCTTACGGACCACCTACCCACCTCTTCCATTTTGCTGGGGGAGCCTGGCAGCCCACATGCTCAAGTGTCACAGGCAGTCACTAAGATACCAAATGTGGAGGGATTCCATGGTTCAGTTGATCATGTACCGTAAAGTTCCTGGAAAATGCACTGGATCCCTTGAGGGCCCGGTGGAAGTGGGGCTGCTAAGAAGGGGATGGGGAAGCCCTTAAAATCAGTTGTGGGTAGAGCAGGAAATACCCACAAACTCTCTGAATGAGTGGGACCCGGCTGGAGAGGGAAGAAGGAGGAGTGGAGACTTGCCTGTCTCCGGCTCTACTGGGTGGGGGAAGGAGGGCTGTCCTGGCATCTGTGGGCCATAATCAGGACATCACAGGTTGCAAAGCCAACTTCACTTCCCCATTTTACAGGGGGAGACACCGGGGCCTAAACAGGGTAAGGGACTCATCTTGGGCCACACAGTGGATTATACTGAGCCACCACGGGATGTCAGGCTCTGGCCCATGGCCACCAGGGACTTTAGTCCTAAGACTCCCAGTGGGTGTCAGGGCCCTAACACGTGAGACAAATGGGTTGGATTTAGAGCAGTGACTCCTATGCTTTTGGACTCATGGAGTGATACAAGTTTTTATTTTTTTAATTGGGGGATAACATAAGCATTGTCATCTTTTTATTTTATCAAGTAAAGGCTTTACAAAAATTCTATCATCTACTATCACCATCAAATCACTTAACATTTCTAAGGACATGCACCAGATTCTCAGAGTAAAGAATTTATAATTTCCTTATATTTATCACTTTGTCAAGAACTGGAGAGAATGGAGCAGTTCTGGCCAGTATGTGGAAGCCCCTGGGTTGGACAGATGACCTGCAAGGGTCCTTCCAGCTTGGGAGGGCCAAGAGTTCAAAACAGTGGTACTTGAGAATGCAGACTGTCTCTTTGGCCCCTCACATTTCCACAGCCATCTCTCATCTAGAAACACAGCTTGGAGGAGTCCAGGAGGTGTGCTTATAATGGCCTAAAAGGTCTCCTTGTATGTAGGCAAACTTTTCTGCAAAGAACCAACAGTAAATGGTTTGGTCTTTGAGAACCAGACAGTCTTGATTGCAACTTACCCACCTCTGCCACTGCAGGGCAAAAGCAGTCGCAGACAATACATAAATGAATGGGTATTGCCATGCTCCAATAAAACGTCATAGACACTGAAATTTGAATTTGATGTGATTTTCCCATGTCACAAAATACTCTTCTTCTTTTATTTTTTTCCCAACCATTTAAAAATAAAAAGTCAGAGAAAGTCCGGTGGTGGGCTGCATTTGGCCCCCAGGCTATAGTTTGTAGACCCCTAGACTAGCGTGTTCTCAGTCTGAGCATCATGGGTCAGCCATGTGGCTTTGGATACTTTGCTCCATTTCTGTGAGCTCCGGTCTCTGCACCTCTTAATACCTGTGTTCAGTCCCAGACTCAAGGAAAGAGAGGCACGGGCCAGGGGGCCAGGGGTATCAATCTGGTCAAATCGAGTGAATGGACAAGTATTCTTTTCTGGCCACACCAACATACCTTCTCCTGAGGCTGAAGGTCTCTTGGGCCTGCAGATTGTGGGTCGTCCCCTCTGCAATTGGGACAGAGCCGATCCTTGTGGTTCCTGGGGAAACACGGGCAAATGCCTGAGTGAGGCACTCACGGGTCCCTGGTACCATCTCCTGACCCGAGAGCCCCAAAAGCCTGGACATTACCCCACGTGGTGGCTATCACCAGTAACTGAGCAAATCTACAGATTTGGACCCACTATTCTGAAAACCCCTAAAATTATGAATGTTGAATGTTTTCCTGTAGGATTGCAGTGAACTTATTTGGCAGCCACACCTGACCTTAACTGACCAGAGGTGATTACAGCCCTGATTTGTCCCACTTCACATCAATACTTATGTGCTTCACTGCAGAAATATTAATGTGCTTGAATACAGGGTGCTGCTCTAATCCCTGCTGGAAGAATTATGTTAGGCACTGATTTGCTTTACTAAAAATCTGAAAAAAGTTGTGCATTCTGATCCCAAGGGGAGGGATAAGTCACCAGTGGACTGGTGACTATCTGTGTTCTTCTTAGCTTCCCAGTTTGGCTTTGGTTTCTTAGTTTTAGGAGTCACAGATGATCATGGCCTGTATGAACAAGAAGGGAATTTAGAGACCTTCTAACCAGGAGTGGGTGTCAAATTCTGACTCAGTGACACATGGGCATGTGTGGTTTCACAAAGCTCCACAGGTGATTCTGAAACACAGTGTGAGCTACTGATCTAGCCCATTTTACAGGAGAGGAAAAAGAGGCCCAAGGAGGGCAGGTGGGTTGGCCAAGATGGAGTGAATTAGGAGTAGAATGGGCGGAAGCTGTCCAGGCCTCTGGCCTGTTCCCTACCCGTCAGCAATGACCTCCTCCTCTGCCAGGTTTGGGGAAAATTGGGCAGGAAATCAAGAGACCCACTGCAAAGGGCGGAGGTGACCCCAGAACAACCAGCTGGATGTTAAAACAGCCAAGTTTTGCTCCACCACCCCAGCCTGGCCTTTCCCCAGCCACAACCTCCCCCACTGTCACGACGTGTGATTTCTCACTTTTCTACTATCTGAGTGGTAAACCCCCAAACAAAGGTCACAATGGGTGCAACTGCCAGGAAAGTAGCCTGGGGCAAGCTGACCTCACCTCTCTATTAGGCCTCAGTGTCCTCAGTTGTAGAACAGGATAACAGTACCTACTGCAGTAGGCTGCTCTGAAGTTCCAAGGAAAAAGCTTAGTAGACTACTTGGCACAGAGTAGGTACATAATAATTGCTTAAGAGGTGGTGGTGGTGATGATGTCACACCACTCTGGGTTATTTATATTTTAAATATAAATATATGAAAAAATATAAACATAAATATATTCCTTTGTCCCCTTCAAAGGGTTCCCAGCAACAGTTCAAGGTGATGGGTGATTCTGTGGAAGGAGATATATTTATGTAACAATTTATCATTTACCAGAGGGGTTTATAGTCATTACTTAAAGAGTTTTTAGATATCATTGATTGGGTCTCCTAACAATTCTGTGAGATAGAAAATCAAATGATAGGCATTTTACAGACCAGAAAGCTGAGGCTTAGAGACATCAAGCAATTTGCCCCAGATCTCACAGCAAGTAAGTAGCATAGAGGGGCCTAAAGGCTCTTCCCAGTGCAATGAACGGCCTTCTCCTGTGGGAGCTGACATCTTTCTGAGGCTCCTTCTTCTGCCAGCAATCGGAGGGGCAAGATAAAGGACTACCAGGAAAGGGTATGAAAACTGAGGCCTGGATAGGTGAGGCGACCTGCCCAAAGTCACCAGTTCTTGCCCTTGCCTCCCATCAGTGGTCCCTCCCTGGCATCATCTTGCCACCCACCCTCTGCTCCTCTGTCCCCTCACCTCATGTTCTCAGAGAGACAGGCAGCGCAGCAGAGGGCCCTGGGCTCTGACGGGTCTTGGCTGACGGTGGGGGGGCATCCAAAAGGAAACTCATTCTCATCGGGGGCAGGGCGGGGGCTGCTGGCTGAGCCAGAGGCCATCCTGGGGTCTCAGGCTGTCCAGAGAGCCCAACTAAGCTCCTCCAGGGCAAAGAACCAGTCTACCAGGGGCTGTGAGGAACGAAGAGGTGGGCTCAAGCCTGGGTCACCCTCTCTGGTGAGTAGGAGTCTCTGATGACTTTATCTTCTCTCTGGCTTGAGTGGTTCAACGTCACAGCTGAGTCAGAGCAGTGATGGGGCAGGAATTACCCTTCAAGGGGAGAAAAAAATCCCCTGGACAGTGACTGAAGTTTTCAGAGTGTCCAGTCATTCTTTAGAGTGAGAAAGAGAGAGGAGAAAGCAAGAGAATGAGTCAAAGAGAAAAAAGAACAGTGTCATGGACTTTTAGCGGCCACAGAAGTTACAGTTCCCCTGTCTGAGAACCGCAGCAGCTCCCGGCTTCCTCTACCAATGATCCCCAGGGGAACATGGACAAGAGAGCCACGGCTGGCCACTTCTCGGTGCTCGCTACCACCCCCAAGCAGCCCAGATTCCCTACTGGGGGGCTCACCTCTCTGGTAGGAGTCCACACGTTCCTGGAGGCAGGTCCAAAGATTCAAATCCCAGGAGCCTTAGCTCTATGCTGTCAGGAGTGGCTAGGCGACCTCAAGTAAAAGTCATTTCCTCATTGTGGGTCTTGGTTACCCCATCTGTAAAAACAGGAATTGTAACAGGTAGTGTCTAGGACCTCTCCAGACTTAAGATTGCCTATGACAAAGGCAATGAGAGGTAGCAGGGAGGCCTTTGATGACCGGGCCCAGCCTGTAACACTCCTCCATCAGTCCCTGTGACGACACAGGGCCCTCCCCTCTTTTGAAGTCCGGAGGGGGCTTTCCGGGCCCAAGGACTCAGGCCCACAGATTCCTCAGCCACAGATGCCACACTGGGGTCAGGCACCACCACTTCCCAGCCCCGAGAAGGACAAAATAGATAAAGCAGCAAACAAATTTGAGGTCGTGGGGAGCTGGTCTCAGCAACTAAGTGAGATGTAGGTCCAAGTTTGCAGGAACAGTGAACCAAGGGGACTACAGCTCCTGGCATGCCTACTGTGCTCCATGCCATGTTTTACCTCCTAATTCACAGAGCAACCTGCTGGGCATCTTCTGCAGTCGGGCTATAGGCTCAGAGAAGCAAGGGGCCTGGCCCAAAGTCACACAGCCCCTGGTGATGAAGGGGGATTCGCAAGCAGGTCTGTCAGACTTCAAGCTCTGTGTTCTTTCCCCACACAAGAGAGATGAAAGCAAGGCAGCTGGGTAGAGCCTCCAGGGCTCAGGAGGAGTCAGGGCATCCAGCCTCCGTTTTCTCATCTGTCAAATGGGGAAGATTCCATCTTCCCACCCTGCTGGGCTGCTGCGAGGGGCTTTGCACACATTCCTCATGGCTTCAAATCACAGGCTTTGAGGTCAGACAGATGTAAGTTGGTATCCAGAGTCCACCACTTATTAGCTGTGGGTCCTGGGACAAGTCCTTCAATTTCTCTGAGCCTCAGTTTCTGCATCTGTAGAATGGGGATAATAATACCTACTTCACCTGACTGGTCCAAGCAAAGCACTCAAAAGGCTCTGATACTGTACTCAGATGATGGCTAGGCTCTCCCAGCTCTACAAAATCAAGGAAGAGTTAAAATGGTAAATTATGCTTATATAATATTTTCACACTTATCAACTTACGATTCGCAGGTGGCCAAGACAGGTGCAATGTTATCCTCTGACCCTGGATAGACTCATTTGCCCACCTTTCCTGGGGCAATACTTAGGCTGCTAGGAGCTTCGGGGAAAGAGGACACAGCACCCTATTGCTGTTGTGTAAATCAGACCTCACCTGGGCAGGCCCTGGCCCAGCCTTTTCAAAAAAACCTCCTCAATGCCTACTTAAGAGAAAATAAAAACCATCAGAACGGCGCTCCCTTAACTGTACACTCAAACCCTGCAAACGTCCTATATTTCCAGCTATCCCTTGTTCCTCCTGATTGGAATGGGAGAACTGTCCATCGCAGTTCTGGCCCACTCTCTCTCCCCTCTGTTTTCAATGCCTCATTCTCTACCAGCTCCTTCCCATCAGTATCAAAATATGCCCAAGCCACTCTAATAATTAAAAGGAAAAATAATGGTCACTACCTTTTTAGTGCTGTTAATTTCTTTTACAAGCACCACCCTGTCTAATCCTCACATGAACCCCATGAGGCAGATATTGTCATCATCATACCCATTTTACAGATGAGGGAATTGAGGCACAAAGGTTAAGTGACTTGCTCAAAGTCTCACAGCTAGTGGGTGGGTACTTCTAAATAGAGCCTGTGCTTTAACCACACATCATGCGATTGTCTGTTTTTAAACCCTCTTTACCCTCACTCCAAATTTCTGTCCCATATCTACTTTCTCTCCTCACTTTAACAGAACTCCTAGAAAAGGTGGTCTACACAGGTGTCTCGGTTTCGGAATCATTTCCCCAAGGTTACAACGACCGGTAGCCAAGCGACCTGCGCCTCTCCCAGTTTCTACCCAACCTGCCCTCTGCCCTGCGGTTGACAGGCCTCTGGGCGCCTTCTTCCGGGTTCCCTTCCTTCCCTCGGTTTCCCGCACTCCCTCGGGTTTCCTTACTACTTCTCCGCCTCCTAACGGTCTCCTTGGCCTCTCTGTCTTTCCCCTGGAACATCTATCGGTCCCCTCCCCGTAGCTCCTCCCGCGGGGGTCTACACACGCGGAGCTCTCTCCGCACCCCCTCTCCCCGGCCCCGCCCTGGTCCTTCCAGGCGCACCTGGCCCAGACCCCACTTCTCCTGGGAAGTCCCCGGGGCGGCCCCCGCGATGGCACGGCGTCCCTTCGGTCTCCAGCACGGCCCTTCGCCGCGGACTCGGCGATCAGAGCGCCGATGCCCGCCTGTGCCCCACCCCCACGCCCGTCCGTGCGCCCCCAGAAAGCAGGGCCCCAGCATCCTCGCCACCGCCCTCTCCCTAGCTGCGGACGCAGGGCCCGCCGCAGACCAATGCGTCTGACTATTCGACCGAGGGGCGAACCCCAGGGGCGCCCAGGACGCCCGCAGGAAGGGCTGTAAGGCAGGGGGTCGGGGGTCGGGCTCCGCACCCACAGGCCCCGGGCCCCGCGGTGAGGCCTGGACCTGGGGAGGCCCCGCCCAAACGCGAGGCGCTGCGGCCGGCCGGGTGAACGCGGGGAGCGGAGGGTGGGGGTGTCGGGGAGCTGCCCCGGGCCCGAGGCGGGCGTGGGCGGGGGGAGCGGCCCAACCCACCTCGGCGCCGCCGCCTCCCCACTGGCCGCCCGGGAGCTTCCGGCGGGCGCGGAGGACGTGGCCCCGACGGCGGAAGCCCGGGAAAGCGGCCCTTCCCAGCAGCGCAAGCCGGCTCCTGGGGCTGCCCCGGGGGCGGGGCCGGCGCGCCCTTACGGGGAAACTGAGGCCCGGGGCTGGGGCTGCGGCGTGCTGGGCACTTTTATCCCACCCGTGACGAATGCACTTTCATTCCCTCCCCACCCCCGGCCGTGCTCCTGGGACCTAGTGCGTGCCTGGTATAAATGAAATTGTACGTAAAGTGCTGAATAAACGAATATAGACCTGGAATTTGAACCCTCGTCTCCTGCCTGGGATCCTGCGTGGAGGGAGAGTGAGGAAACCCGAATCTTATCCCTGCTGGATTCCTGCAAAGAGCCTAGCACCGTGCCAGGCCCGTCCAAGCTTTCGGGGTTGGAGCAATCAGTAGAAACGCCGCAAAGCGGTCCCCGAGATGCTGAGCTTTGACAAGACTGGATCTCCTAAGGAACCGTTTCTGTGTTCGTCTAAACACACCCACTAAGGGCCTCCTATTCCCTATGAATCTGTAATACATTAATCAAACATGTTATAGAATTTGGCGTTGAGGTAGAATTTTTTTGTTCGAAAGCTACAAACAACCTTTGTTTTTGAGAACCATCAGTTGGACCAGGGCTCCTTCTCCATCAGGTCTCTAATACCAGCAGGTGGCCTCTGAGGGGCTTTTCAATTCTAAGAGGAAAGGATTCAGATTTGGTTCTCTAATGTAAAAATTCACTGATTCAAGAAATTGTTTGTTAAGTCACTGATTCTCAGTCCAACCTTTGAAATGAAATTTTTCGAGGATTTGGGGGCCCTAAATGCTTTTCTCTGGCCCCCTAAAACCATCTCTCCCCCACCCTTTCCTCCCCGCCCCAAGCATGTAAGTGAAAAGAACAGGCACCCTGATCTCACTCTCTTAGTGTGCCACATCCTGTTTTCAGATTAATGAGCTCATTTGGTGGAAATTTACCAAAGGAAATAGTTTAATTTTGGAAAGTACCAAAAACTTGTCTTTAGTCATGTAGCTTAATTTGAGGGGCTTTTAAAATAGAGGGGGCAACACCAGAGGACTTCTGAGGGCTCAGGGAAGGACAGGGCTGCAGAAATTGAAAGCCTGAGGCTGAACCTGATTCAGAAAGGAAATGAAACCCTGTAGAGACCACTCATTGCTACCGGGTAGTTTTTATTTATTTATTTTCCCTAAAAATAAGTTTGAAAAGAAACGTAGTCCATCTGGCTAAGGCAGCGTCTGGTGGTCTGAGCACTGGGCTGTGATTGAGGAACAAGAAAGCAAACAGCGAAGTAGGTAATGTTTGACTTCAGAGGTCTCTTTTCTCATCCTTATCTATTCTGCTCATTCCCAGAGGCACAGAAAGGCTTTCGTTCCCAACCCTTCAGCTGTCAGATACTTGACTTTGGCGTAGCCTTTTGAGCTTGTGCCTCCTGTGGGGAATTTAGGACTGAGTGGCCAGGAGGATTTTGGGTAATTAACTCTTCGTGAGTCATTCTGCATTGTGGGTGGCAAAGCACAAGAGATATCCCCACAGGTTTTGCCTCTAGGTGTCTGGCCACTACCTGACCTGCTTTATTTCCTGGAGCATAGATTTAGAATTCATTCCAAGATACCAAATAGGAAAAATGGTGAAAACTGGCAAGGCCCTGACGGTCTAGTACTGGGGTGAAAAGGAATTACACCTTCCTTCTCTCCTCCTCAGTCTAAAATCTGTGCTGATATATTAGAATGAGCAATGGAGACATTGTGTTCTGTTTTCTTTCTTTCTTAGGCTTATAAACCGGTTGTTTTGAGGGAGAAAGGATAAATGAATGTTTAAGTAATGAATCCAAGAAATAGTAGTCTGTAGATTTTTTAAGTAGAAAAGTACTGTAAAGAGAATGCGTTGGTTTTCAATCTTTGTATTCACTATAGGGCTCTTTCTTGGACTATTCTCTCATGTGGAGTCCTATAGCATAAACCAGCTAGAAACCGAGATGCTTTGTTAGGCAGAGCAGGTGCCAGGAACGTGTGCACTGCACCTCACCTCTTCATCCGACCTTCCAGGCGCTAGAGACACAGTTTGAAAGGACCTAATGTGGCCTGCTCCGGTCCCAGATGTGGACCAGGGATTTTCTCTGCAGCTCCTTTGCCTCTGCTGGTCAAGCCCATTCAACCTTTTTTCCCCAACAACTGCCTGTACACACACTATCCTTCAGGACCGTGGGAACCAAGGGTATTTGAGAAGGGACAGATTTGAGAAGATATTTGAGAAGGCATCATCCTTCTGGGAAGGGGGCTGGGGAGGCAGGACCAGACTGGAGCCTGAAGATCTGGAGGACTGCGATCTGCAATTGTGGTAAAAATAACAATGCCAGTAATAGTGACTGTTATTCATTTAGTGTCAAACACTGCTCTAAGCACATAAGATGCATCACTCAATGTAATTTTTATAATACCACCCGAAAAAGGTGAGAAAACTATTTTCTGTTTCCCATATGAGAAAACTAAGGCTTAAAGGGTTAAGTAACTTGGTGGAGGTCAAGCAACCAGTAATTGACAGCATTAGGAGGTGGGAGAACATTTACTCCAGTCTTTGTGTGTGTTTTCCACACAAGCTGGGATCCCACCTGGTTCGAGCACAGGCACACTGTAAATTGCTTTCCTGCTCTGGACTTCAGTTCCCTCATCTGAAAGGTGCAGGCTTGGAACTGATACTCCCCAGGATTTTTGCGTGCCAACATTCTCAGCCTATGAAATCCGGGGCTGGTGCAGGCAGGTGCCGTGGGGCCGCCTGACTCACTATCCCAGTCCAATAAAACATCCCTCTCTGTGTCTTCTAATTCTTGACACTTCTCTTAAAAAGAGATGGATCCATTTGTTCTTCGGGGACAGGAGAAGAGCTCAGATATTGTTATTCATACTTCTATCAAAATGTCAGAAAGAGTCTTTCCTGAGGGTGGATTGGGATAGGAGGAGGAATTGGAGATTCTATCTGGAGGAGGTGAGGCTTCAAAGAGAGGTATGATGGTTTAGAATTGTGTGTACCCCAGAAAAACAAGTTCTTAAAGTTAATCCATTCCAGTAGTTGTGGGTCTTTTGTTGAGGCTACTTTAGTTAAGGTGTGACCCACCTCATTCAGGATGGATCTTAATTCTTTTACTGGAGTCCTTTATAAATGCAGTGAATACAGAGAGAGAGAGGGAAAGCCATGGAAGCAAGAAGCTGAAAGCAACAAAACCTGGGGGAGAAGGGAGAGACCAGCAGATGCCACCATGTACCTTGCCATGAGACACAGGAGCCAAGGATTGCTGGCAGCCGGTCTTCAGGAAGAAAGCACTGCCTTGCTGATGTCTTGATTTGGACATTTTCTCAGCCTCAAAATTGTAAGTGAATAAATTCCCATTAATTAAGGTGAACCATTTCATGATATTGCTTGGAGCAGCCTCGGAAACTAAAACCACGGATGAAAGGGAAAGATGGGGTAGACCACAGTTGCTGCAGACATATTCAGTGCCTTTACAGTTTAGCCTAAGGATAACCTTGGGGATAACTAGAAGTGTTGAATTGTATCACTATATTTAATTAAAATTTTATATCTCATGATTTCAGAGCATGGAGGTCAGCTAATTTTATAGAACTTGACCTTGTTCCCTCGTGCTGGTGGGCTTTGAGGACAGAAGAGAATGACAAAGGTGACCTTCTCATCATCTCAGTAAATGGCACTGCCATCCTTCCAGGGACTTAAGCCCTAAATCCAAGAGTTAGTCTTGATTCCTCCCTTTCTTTCTTACCTCCTGGTCAGTTCATATCAAAGTCTTTTCAGTTTAGGCTCCGTACTATTTCTTCAATGGGTTCTTTTCTTTCTCTCCGGTTCCACTATCCTAGTTGAAGTCCCACCGACTCTTGTCTAAATTCTGGCCAAAGAGCCTGCCTCTGGTTTCCTTGCTTCTTCTTGTGTACCTTTCCAGCCCATTATTTGCTCAGCAGCTGCAATGATTTAAAAATATAAATCATTTCAAGGCACCACCCCTCGCATCCCTTACCCCCACCCCCACCCAGCTTAAAAGTCTACACTGGCTTCCAAATTCTCTTAGTGTGTACTGAATTCCTTACATCTGGCTGCAGGGCCTGGCAGGATGTGGCATTGGTTGCCTTTCTGTCCTCATCCCATGCCCTTTCCTCTTTGACCAGGTCAGTCAGCCCCACTGGCCTCCTTTCTGCTCCTCAAACTCATCAAGCCCTTCCCCACCTCTTCACCTTTGCATCTGCTATTCCTTTTGCCTAGAATCCTTTACCTTGCTCTTATCTTCAGCCTCAGCTTTAAATGTTACCTGCTCTGAGACATCCACTCTGACCACCCTGGCTAAAGTATCCTTTTGGATTTTCCTACCCCATCACTCAGTTTTCCTTACTGCATTTATTATAATCTTATTTTCTTTTATTAAATCTATTTACTTATGGTTTTTTTATAAATCATCTCACTAGAAGGCTAATTTTTGAAACTTGCCTGTTTGAGTCACTGTCCTATCTTCCATACTAAGCACAGAAAGCACTTAAGTAATGTTTGTTGAACAATTGAATCTAAACAGGGGATTCTTAAGGTAGGGATGGGCTCCCTTCAGGAGACATTTATCCTATTCTTTATGTTGGGATAGCAAAGATGTAGTTTAGAAAAGTATTATTTAATATTAAAATATAATTTGAAAAAGTACTATTCTGTCTTAAGGTGTGATTTCATATTTGGCAAATGAAAAAAACCCTGCCTTTTAATAATAGAAACAACAAAAAGTAAAGCTTTGCAGAATCTTAGTTGGTGGTGATATACAAGATGTAAGCTGTTGTGCATATTGATCATGCAAAGCATGGTGTTTCAGAATCTTTTAGAGGGATGTTTTCCAGCAAAAGAGGGTATAAGTTTTAAAAGGCTGAAAACATTGATGCAGGGCCACCCCAAGGGAAAAAATAAATCATGACAGGGATTTGTGAAATACCACCTTGCCATTCATATCTTGAGTTTACTTAAATGAGATACATCTGTACAAGAATCTTAGAAGCATTGATTCTCAGAAAGCTTTAACAGTGGTTGCCAAACTTTAAAACACATAAGCAACAACAACAACAAAATAAACCACAGAGCCACTTCTTCATATGAAAGCTTATGTGGAAACCAATTTTGTAAAATAGAGATCATGTGTGAAGAAGGGACTTGTCCATAGCCAATGGAAACCAGAGGCACAGTTTGACAACTGCTGTGCTAGAATCATGTCCCTTCTGATTTGAATCTCATCTCTGATATCTGTGCCAAATGCCTGCCCGGGAACTTCTTGAATTCAAGGTGGAATGCAGCTTCACTACCTAGTAGTAGTATCTCTCTGGGCAGCATATTTCATATTTAGATAGCTCGCACAGAATCAAGTTCTCTGGGTGCAATTGAATTCTACTTCCTGGTGACTTTCACCAGTGGGTCCCAGTTCTATTCTTTGGTGACCCAAAGTCCTATCTGTCTCTTTCTCCTGGGCCAGCCCTTCTAAGATCTGACACCAGAGGCCATTCTTCCCCCAGAGGGCTCTTGTCCATGTCAAACAGTTTCAGTTCCTGCAATTATTCCTCCTATGACATGGTTTCCAGTCTTTCTTCCATCCTGTCATCCTTTTTCCTTTACTCTATCCATATTTGTCAAACATCAATTATGTGTTGGGCAGTAGACTAGGCTCCAAGATTATAGCTGTGAATGAGACAGATAAGTTGCAAGTCTCATGACAGTTATATCCTAGAACAGGAAGATAGATGATGAACAAGTGAATGAATCCAGACAGCTGACAGCCATTTGGGGATGCTACATTTGTTGATGACCCATAAAATGTGGAGCCTAGAATGGGACTTTCACATCTTCTACTTATAAATACCAAATATTCCCGTGTTTGCCCCATATTCTTCCTTTACATTGCCAGTAGCATGCCTTACCCCGTCATAATCATGGATTGTGTTCAGTTCACAGTGAACAGCTTTCTCATTGGCATCGTCTTAATACCATCTTACTTCTGTATCCTGAACCAGGAAGTTTAATTTAAAAGATTACAGGCTATCAGTAATTTACTACATTAGAAGACCAACTGATACTGGCTTCTTCAATACTCTGTAGTACTGATATCAACAGCAAAACAAAGAAATACACCAAGTGATCTCATAGCTTATCATATGCATTTTTTGCTTGGTGTGATGCTTAAAAATGTCCCAAGTTTCCTTCTGCTAATATCATCTTGGTCTTTATTATGCTTATTATAACTGGCAATTAAAAATTTTGCCTGTTTATGAGCTTTTGTTTTTCTCCCCTCTTCAATATAAGCTCCATGAAAGCAACACTGATTTCTTTATGGTTATTTCCCACCTAGCTTAGCACAGTCGTAGACACATAAGAGGCACTCAATAAATAGTTGTTCAATGAATGACTAATAAGCTTGACTCTATTCAATAAAAATGTTTACATAAGGCAACATTAGTTAGATGATGATTTCCCTGCTGTCAAAAAAAAGTATTTTTGGCCTGGCCTTTTTCTGGGTGTTGTGAAGATAGAAATAGCATTCTAACAACAACAACAAAAAAAAAGTAGACTTCCTCCTGGGTAAATTTTAAAGAGATCTGGGGCCATTTGTTGAAGGGAGTTTCTGAGTATAGCGATTTCCCCTGCCTCAACAAATTGCCAGATTTTAAGAACGAATGAAGCTTCTCTGAAGTTTTTTAGATTGTAGACATCAGCTCTGTCCTTGGGTTTTTTCCAGTTTTTCCAATTATTGATGGGACTGCCCAGTTTGAAAGAGCAACAGGGATATCATTTTGTGATGGGGATGCCATGACACTCATGGTGATGGTAACGTGGTATAGGGAGAAGTTTGGCAGGTGGATCTTCTGAAAAGGACAAGTTCCTAAGATGCCAGTAATGAGGAAGGCAAGCATTTCTGTATTAATACTAGCCAACCTACTGCTTCTCTTCGCCATCTCTGGACACCTGTGTGCCCTGTTCTAAGACTGGTTTTGCTATATGTCAGATGTTTTCTTTCACAGACTGTAGAAACAAAGCTCTCCCAAAGGTGGATGTACCTGGCCTCCAGGACCCTTTGTTAGGCTATGTAATTATTGCTCTTCTTTTACACTTGGTGAGGCTTGGATTTCCCTGGCTACTGACTAATGTAACAAAGGAATAACCTGGTGTCCTAGCTCAATGGCAGCCAACATCTGGCTGAGGAGGAAGGCAGCCTGGGGTCCTAATCATCTCACCCCATCCTAAGGATTCAGCTGGAGAGAGAAAGCTCAGGAGTGGAGAGAGCTTTTACTTGGAATCAGTGGCTGGGTCTCTGCCCTTGACTGTAGGACTTTGGGGAAATTGGTTCCCAGCCTTGGGCCTCATTGTTTTCACCTGCAAGTTGGGAGAACAATCTCAGAGAAATGCTCCAGTGCGAACCCTTTAATCATTTAAACTGTAATAATTTAAAGACAGGTGCTGAGGAAATGGCACCACTCTCCCTGCCTGTTGGCGGGTTGCTCGCTGCATCCAGACTCGGGGCAGTGACAGGAATCCCTATAACAGAAGCTGGAAACTTCTACTAGAGGCCTGGTGTTTTCAGACTCCAGGCTTTTTTTTAACGCTTTCTCTTTCTTTCTCTCTGTTTCTTTTTCTTTCCCCCTCCCACTCACCCTCTCCCTCTTCCCCTCTCTATCCGCCCCCCCCCCAAACCTTTCTTTCTAGGACAGCTATGTGAAAAACCTCCTTTGATGGATTTCTGTCAGAGCTCAAGCCAGACAAGTTCCCAACATAAGCCAAGACTTGGGAGCAGGACCATTGGATGGGGAGCTAAGAGGCTAAGACGCACAGCTGCCACTGTGCTCCCTCACAGAATGCCCAAGTCAGGGGCAGGCAGGGCTGTGAAAATGGTGTTGGTGTATGCTCATCTCTTCTGAACAACTTGTCTTACAAAAGGGGAAGCAGGAGACCCAGGGAGAGGAATGGGCTTGCACAACAAGTAAGAAGGAGCATGAGAAGCCTCTTCCTTCGTGTCCCGGTGCAAAATATGTTAATAATACCCTGTTCTTTTCAGTTCCAGCATTCATTTCTCCTCAGATATCTCTGCACAAGACTGAGCTTTCTGAGAGCAGAGACCCCTCTTTGTGTTTGGTGCTCAGCCTATATCTTGCACACAGTGAGGGGCCAGCAAATTTTATTAAGAGGGACAGGCTTGGCATCATGTGAAGCTCTGGAGATATTAGGAAAAGATCAATCCTACCTTTCACACCTGTGGATTTCCAAAATAAATATGTTCTTAACTTCTAACATGAGCCCATTTATTCATTTAGCTACACTTCCTGGGGAGAATTTTGTCTTAATCATTTCAGAACTATGCTTCGGGTATTTTTTTTTTTTTTAACCCAAAACAGACAACAAATGCCATTTGTTGAATGGCTGTCCTCCATTAATATCATCTGATCCAGCCACAGAGCCTTGGGAAGGGTCCTCAGCTCTCGCCTACTCCTCTAAGAATTGAAACTGGTACTGCCTGGGGAGACCCAGGGCCCAGGGCCCTGGGACCAGCTCCTGCCCGGCCCTGCTCCTCCTTGCGCAGAGAACATGTCTGCACACAAGCCCTCCTGCGCCACGTTGGAACTCCTCCAAGAACAGACCTGGAGACCAGCCAGGAGGGAGGGTGCTCCCGGGCAGGACACAGCTAGTGGGAATCAGAGACTGTGGCTTGCAGGCGCACACAGGCAAGTATTTGTAGGATGCCCAGAGCTTCCAAGATTTCCAGAGCAACTGGAAAGCTGCATTTTGATGTATTTTTTTATTTTTATTTTTAGGACACCCATTAGGCAAAAAAAAAAAAGAAAAGAAAAACCAGAACAAAACCAAACGAGCACCCCCGCAAACCATGTCTGTGGGCCACCACTGTGACATCTGGTAGAACCTGGCACCCTATGAACAGCAGCTCAGCAGACAGTCCAATGCGTTAATGGGGACCATTCAATAAAATTTACACTAAGTGCTTTATACACTCCTTAGCCTAGGATGAAGTGGTTTTTTTAAAAAGAAATTTATTTTAATTTTTGATTTTTTTTTGAGCAGTTGTACAGAGTTCCCAAACACTAGTCCCCTCTCAGGTGCACAGTTTCCCGTAATGTGTTTTGCATTAGTGAACCAATAGTTTTGTAATTATATTAGTAACTAAACTTATGAACCAATGTTTTTATAATTATATAACTAACTAAAATCCCTGGTTTACATTAAGGTCCACTCTTTGCGATGTACAGTTCTATATTTTCTCTGTGTGTGGTAACATATATACAACATAAATTTTCCCATTTTAACCACTTCAGCGTATTTAATTCAGTGGTGTTAATTGCATTCACAGTGTTGTGCTACCATCAGCATCACCGAGGCTGTAGTCTTAATATTTCCATTTTCCAGATGAGAAGACTGAGTCTCAGGAACGTCTCCAAGATCGTGCAGCTAGCAGGGGGCTAAACTGGAGTCCTGGGCTCCCTGGCTGGCAGTCCGTGCTCTGAACCGCCACCCAGACAGCTTCAGTGTCGCCCGCACTCTGCACTGAAATTGTCCATCCACTTGCATCCCGCAGGCAATGAAGCTCCTTGAGGTCAGGGACTATGTCTTCTTTGCTGTTTTAGCCCCTCCCCTAGCACTGTGCCAGTTGAGCATTAGAAGGACTCAGTAAATCCCCATGGAATTGTCCCCACAGTCACACACAAACACGTGTACAGACATGGGCACTTGGAACCCCCCACACCATCAGATAATCCCACTGTGCCCGAGAACATGCAAATACCCAGGCTCTTGTGTGCACCCCGCATCTCCCACCTCCCAGGGCACCATGACATGACCTGTCCCCTGCCAGCTTTGCCAAAGCCTTCACAAATAGTTTCCTGGAAATCTCGAGGCAGCTGTGGTGTTCTTTTTCCCTAAATCAGGAGACAACTCAGCAATTTTGTTTTTCAAATCTGGGACTTATAAACCTGGAATCCTTTATTCATTTTTTCCACTAGAATTTTCCTTGGCGCATTGCCTTTCCCCAGGCCTTGGCCGGGAGGTTACACTCAGAACACCCTCTGCTGGGCACCTTCCTCACAACCAATGGGCACTTGCAGAGGGGATGGAGGGGATCTACCTTAGAAGCAACTGCTGTATAATGGGGAAACTGAGTCAGGTGGTGGTGGTGCAGAGTGGTCGGGTGCTATGGGCTCATTCCAAGTGTGTGTCAATGTGGTTTTGTGATTTTTTTCCATTGTTGAAAGTAATAAAAGAAGAAATAGCTTCCAGAGCGCCTCCCATCTGCTGCAGAAGAGAGTCCTCTACTCCCCTTGGGGCCCCTCTGTGGGGCAGATGACAAATGTTTGGGAACACTTGTCCCTTCAGAACTGCTGAATCCCCAGCACATTTAATAAGTGAGGAAACTCTGATGTAGAGAGATGTTGGGGGAAGGGCGGGAGGATGTTTACTGAGCACCTGCTATGCGCTAGTTATATTCACAGGTATCTTCATATTTCCATTTTACAGATTGAGTCATAGAAGCTCAGTGAGGTGTCAAGGTCAGAAAGGCAAGGGGAAGGGCTGGGATTTGAACTCAAACCTCCTGTTTTCTTGGCTTTGCAGCCTACTGGATTTCTTTCCTTTTCGCTCTAGATCTGAATTCAGTGGGACCCAGATAAAGTCACTGTAGCTGGGCTCATCGGAAGGCAGTTTCTGTGGTCCCTGCTCAGAAAGGGAAGCTCTCCTTTTTGGCTACCTCAAGAAGGCAGTTTTTGGGGCAACAGAGAAATAGATTGGGCAGAGCCATTGGGCTTTGGAAGCCAAGGACCCCAGAGCTGGGAACAGGGTCCTGCAACTGGCAGCAGCACCAAGACTTCTTAACTAACAGTAAAACTAGGATTGAATGTCTTTGTAAACTGAACACATGAAGGGTTCCAAAAGGCAGGAGGTTTCCTGGAAAAGAAATCAGATCCTGGAAGGTTTTTGCTTTGTCTTGTTTTTAACAGGGCCCTGGTTAATGACTTAAGGAGATGAAGAACACATTTCACCAAGAGTTAGTCACCGTTCACCCCAGTCCATCCTCTGACCTGCTGCCCTGTTCAGAAATTTCCAAAACTTCTCGCTTCCTACAGGAAAACATCAAACTGCTTGTTTTGTTCATTTTTTAGTCTGGCTTGACTTTATCTCCCACTTGCCTCATGTAAACAATCCACCTGAGAGTCCCTGTACACACCTCCCTTGATTCTCACCTGTTGCTTACATTATTTCCTCTCCCTGAAATGACTTCATTTCAGCTTATTCAACTCTTAAGTCATTTTTCAAGACCTAGCTCTTTCCATTGTGATACCACTCTTTCCATTGTGCCTTGCTGTAACTATCCTGCTTTGCATGATGCTATGGATGCATGTTCTAGCTACCCTAAGAGACTGAACCCTTGAGAAACAATGTTGAATTCATCTCTGATTCCCCCATATGGTCATGTGTGTGTGTTTGTCTTTATACTGCCTAGTGTCATGGTGCTATAGAAAGAGCCCTGAGACCCTAAGTTTTGTCATCAGCAGATTAGGGTCAAACGAAGATTTTGTTGGAATTGTTAATATGCTATGTTTCTTCTTTATTCTCAGGTCAAGAGATGGGAACTTCATGGAGTCTACTTAGAGAGCTTAATATGTATCTACAATAGTTTGAAGGGGGAAGACAGAGTGGACTAGCATCTTACTACAACCCAAGAAATCTAAAGGATGGCAGATGGTGCCATCTTGGACAAACAAGACAAAGGAGAAGTAGCTGTCTTTGGGACAGCCTGACCAAAGTTGGTCTGGGTAAAGGATGCTTGATTCTTACAGACTAGAAGTGGGCCATACACAAGAAGAGATAATGTGAAGGCCTTGTAGGTTCTTCCCAACAGGAGCAAGAAACTGAAGGGACCACTGGATTCCTAGGGCTGTGGAAAGAGTAAGTGATGGACTACAGGTTAGTGCAACCCCCAGAGAAGGGTGAGGGGTCCTCAGAGATTAAGGAGAGTGTCTTTGAAAAATTCATGGACGAGCCTGCACAAGAGTCGGCTCTGAAGCCCTGCTAGGATGAGGGAACAGGGAGCCAACTGGTCAAGTCAGAGCTCTCTTGCTCCCCTTCCTTCTACCTCATCTCCCCACTCCAGCCTTCTAGCCTTGGAGAGGTCAGAAGTCACTGACAGCAAGCCAGGTAGGGAGGTCTAG
Source organism: Myrmecophaga tridactyla (assembly GCA_004026745.1). NCBI lineage: Eukaryota > Metazoa > Chordata > Mammalia > Pilosa > Myrmecophagidae > Myrmecophaga > Myrmecophaga tridactyla. Next base: position 12,019 of record PVIY010016799.1, on the reverse strand, counting down.
GGAAACAAAGAAGTAGCTGTTCACAGCCCCACCTACAGGGGCAACACTTGCAGCAGGCCCTGGCTGGGAGAGGACAGAAGATTAGATCTTAAATCAAGTCTGGAATTTTGCATTTTTTTTCTTTTGCTTGGGCAGGCACAGGGAATCGAACCTGGGTCTTCAGCATGGCAGGCGAGAACTCTGCCTGCTGGGCCACCGTGGCCCACCCCACGAGACTTTTTATTTCCTGAAAGTGATTAGAAAAGTCATGCATGAGTTTTCATTAAAGGACAGACAAAGAACTTCTCTCCTCAATCCCCAATAATTTTTGTTGGGCATTGAAAAACAAAATAAAATTGTTTTATGATTATATGTTATGAATCTTAATAACTCAATGTATTGATTACATTTAATGTTGTAAAATGGGGTCTCTCCTTCCATTATATTTTCTAATTGGTGTTGTTTGCTTCTATCATCTCTCCCACTTTGGATAAAGTCACTTAACTGTCACCTAAAAATTCAGCTGTGCTTATAGGCTTCAAATCCCCACCTTTTGGGGAATTTAAGGAGTCTTGTGCCAGTACATTAAGATCAATACCAATGTGACTGTTGCTGGTCTCTGGATGACAATTAAATTCTGCTTCTGATGTTCTGTTGAATGCAACAGAATAAATAGACCACCCTTGTGCCAGCTCTTCTGCTTAGGATACACAGAGGAACCATTATGACACCTGTCCCCAGAAAGCTCACTGTGGAGTGAGATGTTTGGATTTTATTCAGTACAGTGTATTAAGCAAGGGTGAGAGACCAGATTGTAGGAGTTAAGAATGGTGTGGTAAGAGACGTAGCATAGGTGTGTCACAGAGGGTGACAGCACACATAGAGCCCCAGTAAATGTCAGTCCCCTTGCTCTCAGGGACTGGAGTCCTGTTCTTGAATTTCAGCTACATGATGCAGGCCCTGGTTTACCACCTCCTGCATCTCTATAGTCATGAGACCTACTGCCTTTTTCCCATTGAGGTTGGCACCAAGCCCGGCCTATATAAGCCTCTTCCCCAGGCCACACCTTTCTCTTGCAAGGTCAGCTCTTCCAGGAAGTCTTCCTTGCTTAATTCTGTCTCCACTCTTACTGCTTCTTTACTCTGCCATCTCAGCACTTTGTAACTCAGCCTCTTGTTTGCTTACCTCAACGCTGCAAATATATTGAATAAAGATGACCTGCAGGATACAGTGACACACAGCATATCCCAGGCCATACAGAAGAGGTGGAGCTGGGATTTGAACCCAGACAGTTTGGCATCTACTTCTCATTCACAGACAGTTATTGCACAGTTGCAAGCAATGGCTTTGTGTAGGCATAAAGATATTGTCATAAAAATTTTCCAGGTTCCTCTCTAGTCTTGTTAATGATTTTTTTTCAAAGACAGCATATTATTCATGGAATGTGTGTAGCCTCATTTATGTAATTATTTCCCTCTTTTCAGGCCACTTTATATGTCATATAAGGTATTCCAATAAAGCACATTTCATTACTTTATATACTATACTTCTAGGCTCATACATTCAATTCCTACTTCATATCTCCACATAGAGGTCTAAAAGATTCCTCAACCATAACAATGCCCTCATGGCAGTTTCGATTCTCTTCTTTCCTCATTTTGCTAAATTTGCACCTCCTTCTGTCTTCCACAGATGTGTAAATGGCACCTTGCAGGAGCTCAAGCCAAGAATCTATGAGCAACCCTGGATTCTTCTGCTCTCATCACACTGATCCCAATTCCTTTAGCAAATCCTTTCAGCCCAAATGTCCTGGATCCACCCACTTCTCTTCGTCTCTATCCCTACCATCCTGGTCTAACTTGCTGTCACCTGTCACGAGGACAACTGCAGCAGCTTCCTTACTAGTCTCCCTGCCTTCATGCTTGCTTCCCACGATCTCAAGCCCTTGTTCAATACCGTGTCCTGAATAAAATCCAAACAACTCACCCTTGCATGCAAAATCCTATCGATCCAGTCCCTCTCACCTCTCTGACCTAATTTCCCATCCCTCTCTTCATTGTTTTCTTTGATCAGCCCCATCAGGCTTCGTGTTGTTCCCTAGACCATCTAGAACTGTGTCTGGTACACAGGAGACGCTCAACTATTTACTGAATGGATAATGAATCCTCCCTAGAAGATTTTCGCGTACAAACTTTTGTTTTCCTTTTCGGGAGTTTAGCCTCTGTAAACAATTCAACAGGAGGGGGATTATTGGATCAGAGGACTAAACGCCTTTTGATTCTTGAACTGTATCGTCAAATCGCTTTCCCAAGAAGTAAGGTCGTTTTCATTTGTTAGGAAATCTGAATTTCAGGTGAGGCGCCAAGGAGTGATTTCTGGCATGCGGGGGCGGGCGCGGGGGCGGGGGCAGGAGGTGGGCGTGGCAGGCGAGAGCAGCCTGCTGCCTGGCGTGGGGCTCCGCAGCCGCGCCGGCCGCTGAGCAGTCCCGCCCCCACGGCTTGTGGGAGGGGCGAGGCCCTGCCCGGCAGCACGCGCCGGGAGACGCGCGCGGGCAGCAGAAGAGCTGACGCAGCACCCGGCCCTCGGCGCAGAGGCCCGTCTTGGAGGCGGGGGCAGGAAGTGGTGAGGGGGTGGGAGCCGAGGCGGCCAGAAGGGCCTGATTAGGTACCGGAGGCCCTTTTGCAGAGGCTCGTTTTGGATTGGAGCTTCTCTGCTGAGGATGGGGGTCTGGAGCATCACGTGACTGGAACACTTCTGGACTTGGCCCTCCAGGAACCGGCCCCTTCCCCCGTGTCTCGCCCCTGTATTCCTCTGTTTCCTGCCCGGCCCCGAGAGCAAAGGCAGAATTTTTTAAAGTGGAAGTACATGAATAACACTTGCTAGGAACGTTACTAAAAAGGTAAAATGGAGAACAAAAACAAAAACCCTAACACTAAATACATACAAGCTAAGAACAAACAAACCAGAATAAGGTAACTATAAAATGATGGTAATTAGAAGGATCCAAAAGAAAATTGTTAACAACCACACGAAAGAAATTCGCATCAACCAGGGAAAATGGCAGAAGGGTGAAAGAGAAAGGTTGTTTAAATACAGGTACAAATGGGAGATGCAGGCATCAGGCCCAAGTACAAGTGCAAATGGCAAGGTGGGAGGACCTGAGCAGTTGCCACCAGGGAGGAGAACCCGAGAGTCACACTTTTTGGCTTGCCATTTCTCCTCCCAGCCATCCAGGCGCTAAAGGGTCTTTATGTGCCTCCCTTGAGGGCCCCGGTCCCCCATCTGGGACACTGACCTCCCTCGTCTTCTCTCAAGCACTATGTGGGATTGGGCAGAAGGCCTAGGTTTCTCCCTGTTACTGAGTGTCTAAGTAGGACTCACATTTCTTCTGTATTATTATAGCTGTTAAATATTTAATTGCATAAACAATGTCTTTCATGTCAGTATTCCCTGCCAAAAGGCCAGTGTATCTGTCTGACCTATTGTGTCCTCAGTGCCTAGCTCTGTGCTGTGCACATACTCGTTGGATGCGTAATTGACCAAAACTAGAGTGACACTTTCAAACCCTTCAGTGGCACCTCTCTGCCCCTGAATAAAGACTGTACTCCACATGGTGACTTTTGGGTTCCTTTGCAACCCTCCCTTCTCACCTCTCTAGCTCATCTGTCCCACCAGCACCTGGCCATGCTCAACTGTTCTTAGTTCCTTCAAATATTTTGTGCTTGGTCCCATATTGCTCTTGCTGCTCCCTCTGCCTAGGCCACTCTCTTCCCTTTCTGATCACTCCACTCCTGCCTTCTTTACCTGCTAAGTTTTTCTCATGTCTCAGAGCTCAGCTTAAGAGTCATTGGCCCATGGAAGCTTTCCTAACTCTGCCTGGCCCTTGCCTGATGGGGTAGGCGCACCTCTTCAACGCCTCATTGCACTCAATGCGTCGTCCAGCAACGCGTGTCCCACAGGCTTTGTGGGGATTAGATCGCGGCTCAGCCATGTGCATCATTAGACAAGTTTGTGGCATTATTCTCTGCTTCTGCTTCGTCAATTATAGAGGGAAGATGAGGATCAGAGTCCCTATCCCATAGAATTGCTATAAGGGCTTAAGTAGCAGGTAACTGTTGAGTGCTTAGAATGGTACCTGGCACAGAATAAACATCGTCCAAGTGTTGGCCAATATCCAAACTGACCCATATTCCCCACTGTACTATGCTTCCTGAGGGCAAAGACTAAACTTGGGGCAGAAGATTCTAGTGCTAATGAGTCAGGCCATCTGAGTTCCAAATCTTGGCTCAACCAATGACCAGCTGAGTGACCTCAGGCAAGTCACTTAACCTCTCTCTTCTATTTACTCCTCTGTAAAATGGGGATAATAGTACTAACCTCAATGGGTTGTTTTGAGGATTAAAGGAGTTGAAGATGAAGCATAGAACAGAGCCCAACACCTAGATGCCCTTTCATAAGTGAATGGATTGATTAATGTCCAGACCTGCTCTTGGTACATTCTGCAAAGGCAGCCTACTTTTTCTTTAGTGCCCCACTACCTTCCCTCTTTTTATAAGACCTCTTTCTATTTGCTCCCCTGACTGTGTGTGCTTCCCTTGCCCCCAGAATGCCTTAACCTTTCTCCTGAAAGGCCTTGTTCACAATTATTTCCAATTCAGATGCTGACTGCTATAGGATGGGTTACTTCTCTTAGTGCAAGAATCTCTGACTTTATGGGCCACTCTAGAGCCTTGTTACTCATGGTTCAAGAACCAGCAGCACGGGTATCACCGAGGAGATGCAGACTCTCGCGTCCCACCCCAGACCAATTGAATCAGAATCTGCAATTTTACAAGCTCTACAGAAGGATCTAAATTTGAATGTTCCTACAGTTTTCCTGGAGATCTTTTTAAAATATAGACTTCAGGGCTCCACTCCCAGATTTTCTGAGTCAGGAGGTTTGGAGCAGGGTCTGAGGTTTTGCATTTCTAGCAGGCTCCCAGGTGACACGGATGCTGCCTGTCAGGGGGTCGCCCTCGGGGTAGCACTGCTCCAAAACTGACAGCCTCCGGGCCCACAGGGACGTGCAGGCAGGGGGAGACTAAGATCTTGGGCCATCTCCCAATCTTTTAAAAGCACAACAGGCAGTCTCTGCCTGTGGATTTCTTAGAACAGAGAGGCTTTTGCTCATTAATGCTATTTCTGTAATTGTTCAAAATTCCATCGGTTAGCACTCGTTCACTTGCTTGATCTTATTTCATACTTGCAACAGCCCTTTCGATTGGGCCTGGAGAAATCATTACCTCATTTTTAAAAGAAAGGACTAAGACATGGAGATTCAAGACTTAGAAACCACACAGCCAGCTAGCTGCCATTGGCTCCCGCAATCGTGCTAGCCTGTGTTTGGCACTTAAGTATTATTTCTAATCCTTAACAAACCTTCGATATTTATAATGTTATTCTCACTTTATAGATAGGCAAGCTGAGGCTTGATGGGGTTCAGGAACTTCCCAAACTCACAAGGGAAGGCAGCTTTCCTGCTTCACTGTTCAATAGCTTATTTCCTCAACATGTTGTGTCCCTAGAATAACAACTTTCACTGTTTTTGACAAAAATACACAGACACACACACAGCTTAGCCAAATTGATGGGTCATTTAACTTTCCACACCAGGCATTTAATTAATGAACAGGCCACAATCTGGCCTTTTGCCTTCACAAATGAACAGGAAAGAGGAGGACAAATGATGACCTACCTGCTCTCCCAACTCTGGACGACCCAGGAAATCTTCCTGGTTTCTCCTCCCTATTCTGGGCATATTACCTTTCTCCCCCTCTTCCTCTGTTCTCAGAAAACTAGAGCTCAACCCTAGCTCTAATGTCTTAGAGATTCTCTATGTGGGGGGGTAGGGATGGAGGAACTAAGTCAAACATTCCTTTCCTCAACTCCAATTTCACTTGTTTGACTCAGCTTCAACCCCTTTCCTAGCACCATCAACCCAAAATACATGTGCACACACACAAAGCCCAAAACTAAAACTCCTGTCAGACAACAAACCCTCTTTCCAGGGTAGCTCCCAGTTGTCTGATCTCACCCATTCCAGACTCTGGTCTCTGTCCTCCAGAGCATGCATTTCTCTGGTTAGGCCCTTGCCTGACTCTGCTGTGGGATCTTCATGAGTTCTCCCTCCTCTCTGGGCTTGTTTGTTTGTCTGTGAAATTGGGAGGGATTGATTGGATGGTCTCCAGGGAATCTGTTTTTAGAAATCAAGCAACAATTATTTCTCTGTGCCAGGCAGTGTTTCTTTTTTTTTTTTTTTTTTAGCATTTTTTATTGTGCAATATAACATATTCAAAAAAAGCAATACATTTCAAAGTACATTGTAACAAGTAATTATAGAACAAATTTCAAAACTTGGCGTGGGTTGCAGTTTCACAATTGCACGTTTTTCCTTCTAGCTGCTCCAAGACACTGGAGACTAGAAGAAATACTAATATAATGATTCAGCAGTCATACTTATTTGTTAAATCCTATCTTCTCTGTTTTAACTCCTGCTTCTGCTTTGGTCCTTCTCCCAATCTTTAGGGGGTGTTTGGGCTATGCCCATTTTATCTTTTTCATGTTGGAAAGAGCTGTCAACAATATGGATGGAGAGCTGGAGCTAGATGATGTTCTTGGAGAAGCTGGCCTCTCCAGGTTTTGGGTCTTAATTGACCTAGGAACCATCTGGAGGTTGTAGGTGTCTGGAAGGTAATCTTTCCAGAAAGTGCATGAAACTTTTGTAGAATCTCAGATAGAGATGTTCTTAAGGGTTAACAGAAATAGTGGTGTTTGGGGTTTGGCAAACTGTGGCAATTAGCAATATCTAGCCAAAGTTTGTATAAGAGTAGACTCCAGAATAGCCTCTTGACTCTATTTGAACTCTCTTAGCTGCTGATACCTTATTTTGTTACATTTCTTTTCCCGCTTTCGGTCAAGAAGATATTGTCGATCCCATGGGGCTAAGGTCAGGCTCATCCTTGAGAGTCATGTCCCACATTGCCAGGGAGACTTTCACCCTTGGATGTGATGTCCTAGGTAGGGGGGAGGGTAATGATTTTCCTTGTGGATTTGGGCTTAGAGAGAGGCCACATCTGAGCAACAAAAGAGGTTTTCTGGAAGTAACTCTTAAGCATAACTATAGGTAGGGTTAAATTCTCTGCTGCTACAGAAATGAGTTTCACAAGAATAAGCCTCAAGATCAAGGGCTTGGCTGATTGATTTGGAAGTCTCTCCAGGGACTCCTTAAACTTCAGCATTTTATGACTCTAAATAGGTTGTTCACATGGGGGAAAAACAATAACTCTACTGGCAAATTAGAGTCCTTTGAAAAGAGGTAGGAAAACTTTTGAATTCAGAGTTCTACGAATTGCTTTCTATCAATGTGGAAAATGGCTTTTGGACACTCAAATTTATTGTCTACTCTGGTGCTGCCTTCCCTCTGTTTCTATGCCATCCCCAGTGTTTCCACTGCCCCAAATACGTAGGTACTCAGAGCTGTCATGCTGCATCAGCCCTTAACCTGATGTGGGAGTTACCCCAGAAAACATCTAATGAAACACACTCATTCTTTAGATGGGGATGCTGAAGACCAGGGAAGCAGAGAGTTTTTCAAGATTACACAGAGAGGATGTACTAACCTTCCAGCACATGAGAAGGCCTCGACTTCAGAGGCTACTAAGCATTGGACTTGGAGCCCCAAAGACCCTGAACTCTGGCCCTACCCTTTACTCAATTGTGTGACCTGGGACACATTTACTCCCTGGACCTCAATTGCTTTGTTCCCACAGTAGGAATGATGGCAAACTTCATAGGATTGTCGTGAAACATCAGCAGGATGATCCATGAGAAGCAGATAGCATGAAGCCAGGTAATAAATGTGATAGATTTGTCACCTATTAGGTACCAGGGACCTATTGTTACTAATAATCACAAGTTACATTTACTTGACAGACACTGTGCTATTCACTTTATATGTGATTATCTCATTTGAGTCTCACACAAATCCTCAGAGGTGGGAATTATCTGTACTTACATTGCTTAGATGTGAAAACAGAGGCTTAAAGAGGTCAAGTAGGTGTTTTCCTGACTGCTAATGGCCTGTCAGAGCTTAAGGGAAACTGGAGTTCGTTGAGGCCAACCTCCCACCTTGAATCACCCCATGACATCCTTACAAGGCGTTACCAGACTCACTGTTCTCAGTGATGGGCACCTTGGTACCTTCTAGAAAGTTTATCTCCTCAAAAGCCTATCTTTGAACAGCTCTGGTTGCAAGAAGATGTTTCTTTACAGGGAGCCAAAATGCATTTCTCTGTAACTTCTACTCATTTGTGCAGTGGAAAGAACACTGGGCTTACTTAAGTCAGAAGCCTTGGGCTCCGGTCCCAGCCCTTCCCGTTAAGAGCTCTGCAACCACTCCTTTCAATCTTGGTGTTCCCAGGTGAAAATGAAGGAATTGGTTGAAATGAACTCTGGGTCCTTTCTGGTTTTGGCATTTTAGAATTATATAATACATTACTGTCTACATAAAATACATATCTGATTATAACGATGGAAACAGTGAGTGAGTGGACACTGTGTTCCAAGGAACAGATCTGATTTTGCCAACATGTCTTCAGGGTGGAGACCCTGCCAGCTGAGAGGAATCCAGAGGATTCTTAGAAATGGAGTTCTCATCTTGCTTTAAAATAAAATCCCCTCCATCTCTCCCTCTTTCCCTTCTTTCCACTCCTCTCCTTTTTCCCTCCTGTCTACCTCCTCTCCTTCCCTCCCTCTTTTCCCTCCCTTCTTTCCTGATTCAGCTTGCTGACCCCTGCCAAAGGTGAACTAGCAACGCTCTTCTCTAAAGACAATTCCTAGTCTTGCCCACTATTGCCTATTCAAGGGGATTCTTCCATTATTTACTCTCTACTCCATAATTCTTTTCAGCACACTCATTGTCATTTCTCCCATCTGACCCTTTTCTTCATACTACTTCCCCCAATCCATTTTTTTGAAAACTCCTTGTGGCAGAACTCCTTGAAAGAGTTGGCCATACTGTCTCCAAATCTTCTTTTCCCATTTGCTCTTTTTTTTTCAAGTTTTAAAACTTTTTATTTGCATATTTTAAAAATTGTGCATTACAATAATTAAAACCATTTGAATAACAACAACAAAAAATGGCACTCTGATTAAAGTGCATTTTTTTTCCTGTGGCAATACTTTATTGTGATTGAGTTACTCTGGTATATGCTTTTGTCAAAAATTTTCAAACTATACATTTAAAATCTGTATATTTCAATAGAGCTAAAATTCACTTTTTTTGTATGTTTTTTAAAACTTTTTAAATTGCATAGTATAACATTTATACAAAGCAAAGAAATAAAACAGCAATAGTTTTCAAAGCACTCTTCAACAAGTGATAACAGGACAGATCCCGGAGTTTGTCATGGGCTACCATACGATCCTCTCAGATTTTTCCTTCTATCTGCTCCAGATTATAGGAGGCTAGCGGGCTTAAATACTTTTTTATCATCACAATCGACTTAAAATGCATTTTACGGGACATCTTGGACCGCTGTCTAGGTTCACTGTCATCCCAACCCAGCTTCTTCCTTCACCAACATACAAGTTCCTTTCCTCCCCTGTCCGCCAGACTGGCAGATGGGAGAGGCAGGCGCGGCCTTCCTTGTCAGTAGTTCTTGATTCTTTGATGTGAAAAGGGGCATCCAGTCATTTAAACTTGATCCAACCTCTTTGCGTCTTACAAAGTTAATAGCTAAAAGAAATGAAATAAGAAGGCAATGCTTGTGGAATGTACAGTGCGTATTGGCTGTGCACGCCTCAATAGGATTCGCCTGTATGCTTCTCCTGCTCCATTGTTTCTTTGGAAGGCGATGGATTTTTCTCTTGCGTTTCTGTCTTATTCAATTTTGACCTATTGAGTTTCTTAATCTCAGCCTTATCGGGTTTGTCAGCTGTGGTTGTGGAGGAAGCCAAGGGAGGTGCACAAGCAAAGTCCGCTCTGTGCAGTGGCCACTGTTGAGTCCCCATTCACTCTTAAACCTACTCCAGTCAGGCTTTTGCCCCAACTACTCCAATTAAACTGTTTTTGGCAAGGTCACAAGTGGCCTCCATGTTGCTAAACCCAAGGGCCATCTTTTCCTTTCAGCAGTATTTAATAATGTTGATCACTCTCCCTCCTAGAAATTATTTTCTTTCACAGCATGCCAATATTACGTTTTCAGAAAGAAGAGAAGGAGAAGAGTTAGGAGAAAATACAAAAGCATGGGATGTCTTATAAGCCAAGTGAAAGAAAATAGTTTCTAGGAGGAAGAGTGATCAACATTATTAAAAGCTGATCTCTTATGTTCAACCATCACCACAGGCAATTTTAGAACATTTTCATCACCGCAAAGAAACTCTGTACTCTCTGGCTATCACCCTGGACTGCCCATCCCTAGCCCCTTAACCTTACCCTAAGCAACTGCCAATCTGCTTTCTGTCTCTATGGATTTACCTAATGTATTGGTTTGTTAAATACTGCCAGAATGCAATATACCAGAAATGGAAGGGTTTTTAAAGGGAGAATTTATTAAGGTATAAGCTTACAGTTCTTAGGCCATGAAAATATCCAAAATAAGGCATCCAGAGAAAGATATCTTGACTCAAGAAAGGTGAAGGGGTCCAGAACACCTCTGGCAGCTGAGAAGGCACATGGCTGGCATCTGCTGGTCCTTTGGCTTCTGGTTTCAAACAGCTTACCAGGGGGCGTTTTCTTTCTAGCTCTCCAAACATCTCTGTCTGTGTCAGCTCTGAGCTCTCTCCAAAATGTTTCCCCTTTTAAAGGACTCTAGTAAACTAATCGAGACCCACTTTGAATGGGCGGAGTCCCACTTCATCTACTCAAAGGCCACACTCACAATTGGGCATGCCACATCTCCATGGGAGTAATCTAATCAAAACATTTCCATCTTACAATATTGAATCAGGATTAAAAGACAGGGTTTTTCTGGGGTACACAACACTTTCAAACCAGCACACCTCTGATGTGGTCTTTTGTGTCTTGTTTCTTTCATGTACATAATGATTTCAAGTCTCATTCATGTTTTAGCGTTTATCAGTATTTCATTCCTTTTTGTGGCTGAATAATATTCCATTGCATGGATAAACCACATTAAAAAAATTTACATTCCCACAAGTAATGTCAGAGTCCCTCTCCTAACCAACCCATTCTCAATGATAGGTGGTATAATCAGAGTTTAAAATTTTATTTATGTGTACATGTGCAAGATTACTGGAAGTTTGAACATCTACACATGTTATTGGCCAAGATGTAAACTGTGTATTCATATCCTATGCCTATTTTTCCAATGGTTTGATTTGTTCTTTATTCTGGATTCTAATTTTTTGCTACTTTCAGTTATTGAAAATATTATCTTCCAGTATAGATAAACCACATTTCATTTATCCATTTATCATTTGGTGGTATCATTCTTGACTCCTCTCTTTCTCTCATACCTATTTCCAATCTTTTGAGGAATCCAGTTGAATCTACTTTAAAAATATATCCAGAATCTAATCATTTTACAACACTTCCACTTCTGCCACTGCAGTCTGAAGCACTCTCATTTCTCACTTGGTTTACTGCAGTAGCTCCTAGGTCTTCTCTGCCCTTGCCTTGCTCTCAACAAGCTAGAGTGAGCCTTTAAAATGGTAAGACAGACCCTGTTATTCCTCTATTCAAAACCTTGTAATGGCTTCCATTCCCTTCAGGTAAAGCCAAAGTCCCTTCCCTGGCTTGCATAATCTGGTCCCTATGGTCTCTCTAGGCTCCTTTCCACCTACCTTTCCCTTTGCTCACTTTTTGCCTATTACACTCGCCTCCTTGCTTTTCCTGTGACACATCAGTCATGCTCCTGCTTTAGGGCTTGGACGCTCGGTGTTTCCTCTGCCTGGGGGACTCTCTTCTTCCAGATAGCCGCATGGCTAACTCTTCCACATCCTTCAAGTCTTTGCTCAAATTTCACCTTCTCAAAGTGGC